>RJWT010006610.1:0-28875 GCA_004365215.1 Cuniculus paca | reverse complement strand
TGTTTAGAAGTCATGTTTGTCAATTCCAAAAGCAATGTGAATTTGGGGCTATTCCAAAATGAGTTTTCTGGTGCCTTGGAGCATTTGGACATAGAATAAACAGTATAAGAGGATCAGTTTTGACATGGGTAGATAAGAAATACAACAAAGAAGCTCCTATTATATTTTCTTTCTTGAAATACTTGTATATACTCTCATCACTGTACAGTTAAAGTGATCTAGTAACAATATCCTGCATTCTGAGAGAGCATTTGAATTCCCAAAGTCTTTGTATGAGTATTGTTTTGTTTTAATGAATGCTATTAGCCTTCATTGGGGTGTGCTTTGAGTATGTCATATGAAGTCAATGACTCTTCAGTGAGGTTCCACTACACCTTAAATGACTATAAATACACCAATTATTCCTAATTGAAGCAACACCATTCATTAGACTGCCTCGGAGATTGGTCACATTATCATCTTTATGCTAATTGGTGGCATTTTGTAACTCTATATCCAGAAGTACAGAAACAAAGCATGTATTTTTTTTTCTATTTCTAAAATGATATATGTTGCTAATGGACTATTTTAGTGCTATAATGTAAAAGGAACTTTCTATGTCAATTATTTTACTGTATGATCTTTAACTAAGCTCCTTTACGTTATGTTGTTTTGAAACCAGTCATGTACTTTATGGTTGTACTAGTACATGGTCATGTTAAGCTGAGTTCCCTACATAAGTGATAGATGAAGCTCCTGCAAGGCAGATTAGCATGAAGGTTTAGCGAATAACACGAGGATTAATTAAGTCTGTTCAACAAAATTTTCCCATGGTTTGAACTATGAGTTTTGAAGTTCTTACTCAATTCATACTCTGCTCACTTAATTCATTAGGATTTTAAAAAATATTTTATGTACTACCTGGATGAAAAATCTTGGCAAATATAAATACACATTTATGAGATAATTTTTATTTTATCTCAAAACTAATATAATTACATTAATTAAATTATAATCATGACAGATTAAAACTTTTATACACCCTTAAGAATAGCATTAACATCTCCATAATTTTGCAACAATGAAAGACACTGTTTCTTGAAGTTTTTGACTTTCATTCTCTTGACTTCAATGGGTTTCTTTGGAAAGAACTAAGATGGTCATTACTCATTCTGTTAAACTATTTCTCTCTGTGCTGTGTTTGTTACGGGAATTAATGAATACCCTCATTTTTGTGCTACAGAAACAAACCTTGATAAAATAGTTTAAACCAGCAATTGGTAAATATGTATATGCATAAAACCAACCTGAACTTTTCTTCCATTTTAAATTTAAACACTCCAAATAAAGTTTCTGAATTCTTGGGAGACTCTTATACAATAATTCTAATATTAACCTACAAATAGGCATTGTTTTTAGGTCAGTCTCCATCCCCAAGCAAAGTGTTCAGTTGTCCTTTTAAGAAGCCACACTGTTAGAGAAAGTCAGCATAGTCTACTGATATTAAGCAAGGAGTTTGAAACTAGACAGCCTGGTATTTAATTTGTGCACTGCTTTTCTCTAGCTGTGCCACATTACTTTACATTTTTGTATTTCACACTGTCTGTGCAGAAAATGCTTTTTCAATGCAGATAAAATAAAATAGTGTACCTGACTCAGGTGTAGGGTTATACAAATATTAGCTAAATAATTGAAACATTTTTCAGATTCACCTGTAATTACAATGAAGTGCAGAATTTTTCATAGTGTACTTTGACCAATTTCAGGGATGCAACCTTTACTACAGGCTACGGTTTTCCCAGGAAATTGTCACACACTTATCATAAGTTGGTTGACCTGAAATGCAGCTGTTATGTTTTTTCTAGAACTTAACTATTTAACAATTATACCCACAATAAAAAACACTCTGGTTTAAGTTCCCAAACTACAAGAATAAAATGCACTTATGAAATTCATGTCACTATCATTTATTTGGGAAGCCAGTACATAAATAAATAATATCACTGTGATATGCTAAGTACAAAATTAAATTAAAAAACCAGGGAGAGTAGTGGGTACAAAATGCTGACAATCAAGAAAAACAGAAACATTTTAGTAGTGAAAGAATTGTATTAATTCATTACATGGTTAGTGTATCATAGTCATTAGACCTGTTTGCCAAGGTAGTTCTTTTTCTTTTGATAGATATTTTCTTCCTCCGTTCTTTTACTAAGGTAGGCAGGATCTGGACCAACTCTGCCAATGAACTAGAACTTTCCATCTCTCTCTGAACTATGAAAGGTAATCTATGGCAGTTATTTTATCTACTGAATCATTGTGTAATAGACAAAGACCCATGACCAACAATGGCAAATGTGTATGAGGCACAAGAGATGAGATTTTGTTGGTTTAACGTCAATGTTTTAGAATTATTATCATTATAATATAACCACAGAATAATTCTGTGCTGAAATATAGAGGAAGATGCATGTAATGGAACCTTAATATGTGAATCAGGGTACTTGATTGAGGTAAATATTAATAGGTCACTGAAATTTAAAATAAATTGTGAAAACTGGAGCTCATGAAAGATACAGAATCTGTTCATAATGACTTCTCTGTGGAAATTATACTTGGAGAAGAATATTTCAACCAAAGATTATAAGTGGTGGGTCAAAATATTAAGATTTAGTAGTTACTATATTTATCAGTCTTTTGTCAGTGTGGAAATACCTTTGAAAAGACTAATATTGAAGGCAAGAAAAGAAGTTAGCAGATTCACTCTACTATCTTTGTCTACTTGTATCACCTATACTAATGACAAATCATTGTAACAGTGATTAATGCCATTCTTTGAAGAATTTCCAGTGGAACAACCTATGTAAAACACCAACCAAGCATAAAGCATGCTATGTAGTAACTAGGGATAGACATCAAGTCCCTTTCTTCGAATGATTAGTGTCTGTTACAAGAAGGATATGCTTAGTGTGATGGTAAGTGACTCTCCATCTCTTCCACCTAGCTCAGCAAACTGCCATGTTTGTTCACAAGACAGAAATAAGAGTAAATAGTTCTAAAATAAGTGCTGTGCTTGTAAACATGAATCTGTCACTTCTCTGACTTACTTTTTTGAGACTTAAATCATGACAAAGATCAAACTTTATATAAACTCCTCTAAATCTCCTTCCTGGTAGAAATCAGTATTGACCTTTGTCTTTGCCAAGTCTAGTTTCATCAAGAAATTTGTTGTCAATTTACCAAGAATCTCCATCTTTGATAACAAATTACTCTATCTTGTCCTCAGCAAGAAATTGTTAAGTCAGTTTAGCAAGAATCCACCTGTCCTCCTGTTAGTAATTTTTCCTCCACTGACATACCACTTAGTTTGTTAACTATACATTCGCAGCTGTGTTTGCTTTATTTGGAATTGAATGCAGTCTCTTTCTAGTATCACTGTAGTCTTTCCAGCTTTTGAAAACGTCCTCCATAAAGTCTTCCACAAAATTTTAACAATTCTTAGTGTAATTTTCTCCATACCAATCACAGATTGTTGGTTTTCAGGTTTGGCCAACAGTGGATTCATCACTTGAAGCATTGTGAGGGAGGATTCAGACACCGTAGGAGAGGCCTGTGATGAAGTAGAGGTCACAGAGCAGTGAAGTCTCAGTTACATCAAGAGGGTCAAAGGGCATTCAGAGTGGAGGATGCTGAAATAAGTATTTTTCTGGTGAGTGAGTTCCAGCAGATGCAATTAATGAATGTACAGCTCGTGAAGAGTATGATACAGGTTATTTTACAAGATATTTAGAATCCTACTGTAATGAAAGTGGAGGAACTTGGGAATCACACAAGGATCTTGGGTTCCTTTGAGACCCCAAGAAAGAGTTATTTGAAGCATCATAGAATGTCCAGTGCTCCTTGACATACAAAGGGAGTACATTCCCCAAAAAACACATTTTAAGTTGAAAATATCATTAAGTCAGAATGCACTTAACACACTTAACCTACCAAATTTGTTGAAGCTTATCAGCACAGTACAGTTTAGAGTATGGGTTGTAAATCTCTTGTCACTCTGTGACTGACAGGGACCTGTAGCTTGCTGTGGCTGATCACAAGAGAGCATCATTCTGCTAATTGTTACTCAAGAAAAGATCCAGTTTTAAAATACAAAATATGACTCTTATTGTCAATACATGTATCACTTTTATCCCATGAGAAAGTAAAAAGAATGACCAAGCTGTCAAATCTTCCTAAGTCCTAGCAGGTATATTCAACTATAAGTTGTATAGACCACCTGGAGTTGTACTTTTATCTCTAGCATGAACAGTGTATTTCTGTACTCATCTAAAAAGTGACACATGGAATTGTACCACTGATAATATTTTTGTAGTTTAATTATACCTTCTAATAAGTCTAAGGAATTACAAACCCTCTATTATAATGACATAGAACTGATGAAAATAAAACAGTAATCTGAGAACAGTATTTGCAGTAATTATTATACACAAGTCTTATGCCTATTTTTAGGTTCTGTTGAGTTATTGTCTCTATTTTTGTCAGTGTCCAAATATAACAAATGGAAAACATAAGGTCCCTTGAGCCAACAAATACTTTAGTTTCTTGAATTACAGGGTTTGCAGCTAGACTTCCAGTTTATTTACAAATATTATCTCTAGAGTCGAGTTTATCAGTCTAAGATGTACACTGGAAATGTGTGATGCATTCAACTCACCTTGATATGACTGTAACTATCTTGAATTATAATTTCCATGATTATTTCAGAATAACTCTGTTAGTTTTTCCTGGATAGTTTCTTATCAAATGATGAATATTTAAAAACATTACAGTGATATGTGGAGTTTTACAACCAGACATTTGTACCAGGGATATGTCTGACATTTTGGTGTTAAGATAAATCAGGTAACTTTTATTTTGATTAAAGTCACTTTGTCCTAACCAGTAAAAATGACCTTCCTTCTGTACAAATTCTGAGAATTCATTTTGCTACTTCTCACCAACCCTATCATGATTCTGTCAGTAATTCCCTAATAAATTGAAGTTTAAGAAAATCACTTGAAAGAAACTGAAGCTAGACTTTCAAACCTTGAAGACATGTTTGCAGCTTGTGATCATGAAAGCAAAGATCTCTTAAAAATAACAAGGACTCAGGAAGTAACAATTCAACAGCTGTGAGATAACTCAAAGAAGCATAACTTAAGAATTAAAAATGTGAGTGAAAAAGCAGGGGTCAAGACAAATGACATCAGTACCTTATTTACAGAAATAATTTTGGAGAACTTCCCAAGCATGGGAAAAGAATATGACATTCAAATAAGTGAGGCATATAGCACTCTAGCTAGCCATAACCAAAACAAACCTACACTTAGACATATAATAATCAAGATCCGAGAAATTCAACTCAAGAATAGAATTTTAAGAGCTGTTAGAGAGAAGAAACAGATCACCTATAAAGGAAAACCCATCAAAATCGTGGCAGACTTCTCAACACAAACCATCAAGTCAAGAGGAAGCTGAAGTGAAGTATTGCAAGTCCTGAAAGAAAACAACTTCCACCCAGACTGATGTACCCTGCAAAACTTTCTTTCAAAATTAATGGAGAAACAAGATACTTCCATGACAAAGAACAACTCAAGGAATTCATGATCACCAAACCAACCCTACAAAGAATACTAAAGGACATTTTAGAGAGAGAGAAAAAGGACCATGGTCACAGGAACAACAGCAGAGGGGGACCATCAAGTGGGGCCAGTTGATTAAATGGAAAGGAAAAATGGGAAGCCAATGGCAGAAAAATAGCATGGCAGAGACAATACAGTACAAGAGGACCTCAAGGCACCAATAGAAAGAAACACAGGCAGAGTGAATCAGGAGACAAGATCCATCAATGTGCTTATACAAGAAACACATTTAACTAGAAAGAAAATTCATAGACTGAAAGTCAAAGGAGAGAGAACAATGCCTTATGTGACAGGGAGCCAGAAAAAAAAGTAAGGGTAGCCTTCCCATTAATTGCAGAATAGATAAGAAAGACATGGTATTTCATGGGGTGGAAACCTACTCAGCTATAAAGGAAGATAATCTCAAGGCTCTTGTAGGTGGATAGAGGCAACTGGTGATCATGTTTATGGATGAAATGGCTCAGAGTCACAAGGGTGAATTTCGTGTTGTCTCCCTAGTATAACAGACTAAAGGAGTTAGTGGGATTGAAAATGCACAAGACATATTGGGAAAGTCAAAGGGGAGGAATTATCTAAAAAGGGGAGGAAGTGGCCACTGTTAATCTACTATCATGATTTGAAACTCATATAGTCTTCATTGTTCTGATTAGCTTTGTTTTATTCTGATGTGTTTGATTTTATTATACTTGATGGCATGGACAGCTATTTTAAAAATAACAAAATATATCATTGCAGCCATTGAGGATGTCCAATTATCTTGTTTATCTACCCTGTATTGCTTTCATTGTTTTGTTTTGATTGATTTTACTCTAGTCTGTGTTGTTTGGTTGTAATATGTCTGAAGGTGTAGGCAACTATTCTGAAGATAGCAAACATTATGGTAGACACTGCTGTTTTACTAGTATCTTGAAGTTCTGTATTGCTTACATTGTTCTGCTCTGTTTGTTTTGTTCTGTTCTTGTTATTTTTTACTGTTTAATTTTGTTGTATTTTGTTTGATTTTACTTATCCCTGATGGTATGTGCAGGTATACTGCAGCTAACAAGAGACATTATGGTAGCCATTATCAATTGCTTTTTACCCTATTTAGAAGTCATGTACCATGTTCATTGTTTTGTTGTGATTGACTCTACTCTGTTTTATTTTGTTTGATTGTATTCTTTTAAAAATAAAAAATAAGTAAATATATAAAAAATAAATTGAACTATGAGAAATCCTAGTATATATTTGATCCCATGGCACTTTGGAATTGGTTCACATATACTAGGAATAGGTTGGACTAGAGGAGCTTAGAAATATTTAAAAACAAAAGATAGCTGGGATCGATACTAGATAAAATATGAGGTGTGATTGAAATATAGAGTGAATGTTTAATTTTAAAAATACTACAGTAAAAGACACATTGCCATTAGTCTCCCTCAAAATATTCCATCTCACATTTAGCACACTTTTCCCATCATTCTTAACACTTTCTGAAACAATTCTGTGAGCCCTGTTTTGTGGGTGTGTTAGTTGCTCTGTCCTAGCTGCCTTGATGTCCTGAACTGATTCAAAACATTTACTTTTCATGATCATTTTGACTTTGGGAGTCAGAAGAGACACCCTCCAGATATGGTGATTAAGGTGGATAGTAACATGCTGTAATGTTTTTAAAAGTCTGCATTTTTGTTGAATGCCATTCAGGAGTAGCATTCACTTTTTATTTTTATAAACTTCATAAAGACAGTCATGAAACAGGACTTCCAGGACTGCTTCATAAAATGGTAAGAATGATAGGTGTATTAGAAAAGACAGAGCTAATGGCAACGTGTTTTTTACTTTAGTACTTTTTTGACTTTTATTAGTACAAGTGTGCAGTGCATAATTTTAAAACTATTTTTGAAATTTGATTGCCCTTCATATGTCAGAATTTCTAAACTGGGGATCATTGAATGATAATTTTCAAAGTACTTCCTGTGCATTTTACTGTGTAGACAACACTGAGATTCTTTGCTTTGTGACTTCCTGATAACTGTCAATGTTTAATTGCCAAGGTTGCTAGTTATTTTTAACTTTAATTTTATCTGTCTAAAAGTGAAAATTATGAAAACTACTTAAGTGATCATTAGAACATTACATATTAACCTTTAAAACTTAGCTCTGGCATTTTAAATAGACTGTATCAGTTGTATCTGTCATTGTGCTTACTTCTGTACAGTGAGATTGTTTGCCTCATGAGTTATAGCAAAGAAATTTGTAACAAATAAAGACTGTAAGTGGTTTCAAAAAAAAAGATGTTAAATATGATTGTTAATTTATTTCCTGTTCAAGAATCAGATGTAATTCAAAACCAAATTTTAATTAGAAACAGGTGCAAGTAACCCTTGCTTATCAAAATTATGTCTTTTGTTACTTTTGAATTAATTTGGTCTAGTTTAAAATTTAAAGAAAAATTGAAAAAGCAAGTAAAGGAATTCTTATATATCATTTCTGAAGTTTCACTATTTTGCATTTTGCCCCATCTAACTTTGAACCCATCATATTTTTCTGAAAATTTTGCAAATAAGTTTAAGACATTAAATCTTTTACTGATAAATATTTAAAATTATGTTGCCTAAAATTAAAGGTATTGCTTATACAACCATATTAAAATATTTAAACCAGGAAATTTAATATTGATACATAAGAGAAACTAGTCCATAGTCTATATTCAAATTTAATCCATCAATTTGACAGTTACAGAGCTATTTTAAAATGATTTCTAAGTACGATTTTCTTAAAGGTATTTTTGGCATATATAAAATGGGATAATAAAACACCACCCTTAAAAATCATGACCGCCACATCAAGTAAATGCATCAAGTAAATAGCTTATGCTCCAGACATAAGCAATATCAGACATTGCATTTATAGATGTTCAAATAAAAATTGCTATATATTAGTGTCTTCCTTTGAAGTGATCTAGTTTTTCTATCTGTTCAAATGTTGTTGAGGGGCCACACTAATTTTATCATCTTTGGGTCTGCAAGATAGTGAAACTTAGCCAATATGTAGTTGTAAGATAAATGAAAAAAAGAATATATCTTATTTCCCATCAATTGGAATTGATCTTTCTCACTTAACTATGCATTCATACTTTATCATTCATGATCATTTAAATCACTTTACTGATTAATTCAAAAAAAGATTATTGAATGTCCATTTTATGTTAGACTATCGATTAGGGGTTATAGATAAAACAGTGAATAAAAAAAAATGTCCCTGTCCCCTGTGGTTTGCATCTTAGTGGAAGATAAGCTGTGTCTAATTAGGTCTATCATTTCTTGGTCATGTATTAATAATGACCATTGAATATCTAAAATTTAGCATCTATTGGTCTGTTACTTTGAGCATCTCTAAATTTTTATTTTCTATTCACCCTTAGAGAGGTGACTAATGATTACAGTTTAGTAGTTACCATTTCAAGATTTAGGGATAAATGACCTGAAACCAAATTTTTGTTTTGCTATTTGTTAGTGAAGTCATAGTAAACAAATCTTTTTAGTGCTATAAGATTTTGTAAAATTAATTTTATTTGTATACTTTAGATATACATAGTGATTGCATTTATTATAGGGAATTTGCACCTGTACATAATCTATCTTGAGTCTTTTTAGTTTTTTTGCCCAAATACTCTCCTCTTCCTTCAACCCGTCTTCCCTTCCTTATTTACAAAAGCTTTGCTTCCATTTTTTCCTTCTATCCGCTTTTTCATATTCCCTCCCTTCCTTTCCTTTCTTTTGGTCCCCGTCTCATTTGAATATTTCCTTCCTACTTCAAAGTATATCTTATATATTTTGGTCCTTATTTAACCTTTCAGTTTCTCACACTAGAGAAACAAAACAATACGATATTTAAACATGAGTGACTGATTTATTTCACATAAGGCTATAGTCTCAAGGTGCATCCATAAAGGCCACCTATGCCATAGGGTTAAAGAAGATCATGTATGTAAAATATACAACAGAGTGGCCCCACAAGGTGAGCATTCATTAACTCTAGTAGTTTTGGTTAACTATTAATTTCAAGGAAAGGGATTTTCATGTATATATTTTTTGTGATCCAGTGATGATTAGAATAGTACTGAAGCCACGAGGGAGAGTAATAATAAATTCACAAAATATTCACTTAATCAGTAAATTTCAGACCAGCAGAAAACTAGCTGGCTTATTAAAAAATGATATAAAACTTATGTTAAATTATATTGTTAAATATTCATATATATCAACATTTTCACTGTTTTCATATTAGGAAAAAAATCTTATTTTACTTGCCTAACATTTATTCTAATATTCTATCCTTTCACTTTATTGAGACTATATACTTTTTTCTCCAAGTAACATGTTATATTATTTATTCATACTGCCAGTTAGCCAAATGTAAAAGTTATGAAATGTTTCAACACCATAAAATATACTTATGTGCAAGACTTGAGAATCTCAAAACTATTAACAGATGGCTGATGAGTGCAGGCCTTTTAAACTTAGAAAGGGCATGGACTTTGATGAACAAAAGATCAATTTCGAATCTGGAGAAATCAAGTACATACATCAGTGAAATACAAACACCCAAAACACACAGCTCTTAAGTTATCAGGAGGTTTAGTGACATGCTATATTTAAAATAGGTTTAGTGATAATGGAATATGAAGCCTTAGTTCTTGCTAACATTTAATTTGACATTATATTCAAAGGCAAAGGATTCAGACTACTGACACTCTTTCATATGTAGAGACAACAAAATCAAAAAACGGATTAAGACAAGCTGTAAACATAGATACATAGGCCAGCAACCTTGCCTCTTTGATGCTAGTCCCTGAATGACACTTTTCTGTCCCTGTTGGTGATAGGATATCCAGAGCATGCTCAAATGGGGGAGTAGGTCATACAACAGGCTTTCTACAGGAGAGTTCCTGTATTCTTAGATTTTTTTTAAGGCATTGGTTTATATGATTGCATGGGCTGACAAGCTATAAGTTCAAAATTTAGGGGAAACCAACAGGCTAGCAACTTAGGAAGGAGTTGATGCTGCAGTCCTGAGATTTAGTACCTTCTTCTATGAAAACTTCAGCTTTTTTTCTTAAGTCCTTCAGCTTATTAGATGAAGCCCACTCACTTTGGTGTGGGTAATTTTCTTTCCTTAAAGTCATCTGACTGTAGCTGTTAATGAAATCTATAAAATGACCTCACAGCAAAATAGTAGCACAGCGGAATCCTTTGCACACAGTGTACTGTCACCTTTGAGAACTGTCTAGCATTTAAAGTGAAAAACCTAGCCTGCATTTTTAGGTTTTGTCTTTCTGTGTCTGCCTCCTGGGCTTTACCTTCCCTCTGGACCTCTGTCCCCTACTCTTGATATTGCTCTCCTGGTAACTACTGGATATGCAGAAGCCCAGATTCAATCCCATCCTTCCTAAGCAAACTGGAAACCTTTAGACTGAAACATTTCTCCACCCTTATTTTCATGGGACTGGAAGGAAAGTTGTGTAATAATTAATTCATATCATTTTAGGTTCATGACTGAGACTCCTGTAATAAAAGGGATTAATGAGAAAAGCATAAAAATTTTAATATAAACATTTTCTGATATGACAGCCTTCAAAACTAAAGACCAAAAGAGGCAGGGAAAACTGTTTCAATGGACAGTTGTACCTAAATAAGGATGCAGTGTAAAACTGTATGACGCAATGGTAATAACTCAGAGGGGGTCATATGACTAGTTTGTTCTGATCCTTTTAGTCTCAGGTGCATGTTTTTCCTCCAGATATAAGGCATGATACCCATCACATGAAGATATTGAGGTAAACAAAGTGAGGAGAGAGTGACTTCCTATGGTTGCTTGACATATTTGAGATAGAAAGGGGAAAGTGAGAATTTAATTATATGACCTGCTTCAAAAAAGAGGGATGGAAAAATATCAGGGGACATTCTTGCTGCATCGGTTATTGCCATTCCCATCACCTTACTAAATTATATATGCAAAAGGAGCCATATTTGATATAGCATTCCTCTATCTTATCGGAAGCTACTTATTTACCACATGGCCTGTTTAGCTATTATTTTTGTTAATTGGTTAATGGATCGGTGCTTCTTTTTAGATTAAAATTCAGTTATAAAATTGGAAGCTGTACTGACTCTAGATCAGTCTTCCTGAGTTTAAATACTGACTGCCTCAATAGCCATATGACTTCACATGAGTTGTGAAGCCTAATTGAAGGCTTCACAACTCATTTAGACAGAACATTTAGACAGAAAGCCTAGCTTTCTGTCTAAATGTCAAAGGGCATTCTATGAAATAAAACTCTCATTCTCAATCACTGACTAGAGACAAACATTCTTTTCTCTTAACTTTAAACGTGTATTCTGTAGTGTATTTCCTTAAAATAAACTTTTTTTTTGAATTCTAGAATCATTTTGGACTTGTTTAGTGTGCTTAACTTGGGTAAATATTTCTCCTCTTTTATTCTTACTACTTGATGTTAAGGTAAATCCAATAATATATTCCTGTGAAATGGGGTTTAATGCAAAAATTCAAAGAAAATTATTTATTATACTTGATTTCTTGATAAAAGAAACTTGAAATGCCATAAAAGGAGAAATGTTAGGGCCGGGGATTTAGCTTAATGGTGTAAGCGCCTTCCTGGCAAGAGCGAGGTTGTGAGTTTGATCCCCAGTGCCAAAAAAAAAAAAAGGAGGAGAAATGTTGCACACAAAAGCAAAAAGAAAAAAAGAAGAGAAAAGGAAAAAAGTTATCTGGTAAGAAAGAAGTAGGCAAAAGTTAAAATCAATATATCTTTTAATTGGTGCTAGTTAATTTGTATGTGCTTTTTGAGTGAATAATTTAGCATGCCACATTATTTCTATTACCACATTAGTGTTGGCCTAAGACACTTAAATTTCCTCATTTATAGATCATTCCTGGGTCTGTGTGATGTATATATCCTATTGAAACTCCTCATTCTTATGTTGGGTGCTTTGCCATATTGGATTTCAAGAACAATTGCAGGTAATTAATTTCCCATGTCAAGACTGCATTAGTTTTCCCATTGCTGAAGATGTACATTCCTACATGGATTTCTTCTCTCTTAGAGGTGAGTTTTATCACCTAAGGAAGGCTGTGAATTCATTGGAAGCATTGATTATGTCTAGGTCTATCTTACTTTTCCTAACTGTATTATCTGCAGAAGGTCTGGCTCGGAGAGATTTTGGAAAGCACTTGTTTATTGGAGCATATCAGTATTTTTTTCTATTACAAAACACAATTGAAAATCAAACAACACTCTTGGAAAACTTGAGAAAAAACTTTAGTAATTATACATGATGTGGGTGTTAGAGCATTCTAGCTGAGCACACTACACAAAGAAAGTTGCCTTAATCAAAGGAGTCATGTAAACCTCCATGATGGATGAAATAACGAAAGCAATTATCTGTGCTTGTTTCTTACACATTTTGTGTCTGATAGCTCCATAAAGATAAGTAATTCAGCTGCCTAATGACCAAAGGAGATGTTGGACACGCTGGTGAACATTCGTTACAAATGGTTTGTGCATATAGTCTTACAAAATTCCATGTACGTTGTGTTACAGTTGGGATAGATCTATAATATAGTAGGAATAGATGTTTAAAATCGTTCAACAAAGCAAATGGTTAAAATACAATATAGATATGTCATTTATTTAAATTTTGTATATAATCTTGGAAACATTTATATATTAGATCATGTTCAGTATATACACAAAGCCCTACCCCGTGCACTTACTTTAGATTTTTGTGTAATTTTACATTTTTAAAAAAAGGAAGAGCTTTTAGGATTCCAAGTGATTTGCTCTACTAACTAAACTATTCAGACAAAAATCAAAAAATTCAATAAAAGTACTAAAAATGGAGCAAAACCATATCACTGTATTAATACATTAATAACATGCTTTACTAATGGTTTACTTTTCAGGTTAGAAATAACTTAGCACTTTATAAAGCTCAAATTGCAAATGACCCAGATGCAGGAGCAAATCTATAGATGATCTGATTTTATGAATAGAAACAGTTCTGATACACAAAATAGGAATCCTTTAGGTAAATCTTGTATTCTCCAAACATCATTCTATCCATGTCTGATCTGGGCTTCCATGAATTAAACTCTAGGAAAGTACGTAATCATCAGTCTTTAAAATACCTTCTTCCTTTCCTTGAAATGACAATATTCAGATACAATGGGCCAATGTGTAGAAGAGGCAAAGGTTTTGTGTGCTTCAGCTCCAGTGATTTTATCATTTGCTGCTTCAGTAGCAAGCTGGGAGCCCGAGAGCAGCTGCTTTTGTTTACTAATACAGCTTGCAGAAAATTTTGATCAATAATCCCTTTTCTCTGTGACATCCAAGTACTGAGGTTAGCTATGGTAAGCTCAAAGAAAAGTGCTTCTTTTCTTCAAATTTTGAGGTTCGTACTTAGTGCGAGAAACCTTTATGAGGTTGTAACTTTGGGAAAATGTAGCAATGATAGGGTCGACAGGATTGCTGAGTCTATATGATGAATAGCTCCTTCATGTTCCTGCAGACTGTCAACCAAGCAAGGGATCCTTTTTATATATTTTCTCTTGTCTTCATCTTCTACAATTTTCTAGAGGATCCTAATTTGCATTGAGCTGTTAGAGATATGCTAATTATCACAGCAGACAGCCTTCTCTCTAGACACCAGTCTTTTGGGAGATTGACTGATTGAAGGTGAAAATCCACGTGCCACACCCAAAGAGAGAATAAAGAATGTGGCTATGCAATCAAGAGCCATCATTACTTGGAAAATGTCCCTGTCCTTGCTCTTTAGTTTGCCTTTTGCTGTGGGCTTTCTCATATGGGAGGTGGTCCAAGAAACTACTCTTTCAATAGCATGTTTCATGGCGAGCTGAGATGCTGTCAACAACATGATTTTAACCTGCAGGTAGTTTGTGAGTCTCAGATTGTGAGCTCATTGAAGCCTCCTTGCTGAAGGGCTGGAAGAGAATTCAACTTTAATTAAACCAGACAGCTCTCATTAGGTCATGTGTGGTCAGATGTCGCTGGCATAGCGAAGGAGAAAAAGAGTAGGTTATGCTCCATCTTGTACTCACCTTGTGAGTCACACTTCTCTGTTACTTTAAGGAAATACAAAATATTTCATGCAAAATACAATTTTTAAACAATATCAATCTGAGTGCAAAGTTTAGGAAAGGAAACAGAGTAAGGTAAAAGTATACAGCAAGTTTTTTTCTGAGAAACACATTTATACCAGTGTGTACACTAAATTTGCTGCTAGAAAATGAATAGGGTAATACAAAAAGGTTTGACAATGTATCTAGCATGAATGATAAGATTTAGATATGGTTGGATTCACTGTAGGGGGCTTTGCACACAATCCAGTGTCATTTAATTGATGACTATTATGTTTTATTTATTTTTAAAGCATAGTTATTTGTATTTATAGAAACATCATGAAATAAAAATATATATATAGGAATAGGGAATATATATTTTAAATAGCTAGAGAACAGATTATTGATATGCAGATAGTGCTTGATAACACTTGAATCTGTCATTTTATATTAAGCATGCCAAAACAAACCAGTAATGTGTTAATTCACTTGGAAGAATTAAGTCACAATACCTGACCTGGAGGGAATATACTTTGGTTACATATTCTTGAAGGCAGATGAAGATCAAAGCATGAAAAATTAAAATGTTGGACTATGTGTCATTCAGATTATTAGAAATAGGAACTATTTTAGTTAGAAACATAAAATAGAAATATTGGATCATCTCCAGAGGGAAAAGAAAGAAAGCACAGAGCATGTAAGCAGACATGAGCATGAAAGAGCAGTCAGCTTGCACACTGGAATGACAGGAGAGATAATAAAGGAGTGGAAATACACACAAGATGGGATTGAAAAAGAAAAAGAAAACTCTGAAATGCACATGTCAGTCCTTTTATAGATAGCACTGCACTGAGTTTGTAACTGCAGGTACTGACTCTCAGAAGCTCTATACTTTCTTTCTACCAGTTGCTGAATCCAGTACACCAGTTGCAACCGAAGCTTCCATTCAAGAATCAATTGCTATTTCGCACTTCTTGGGATGCTTGAAGTCTCCTTGAATCATCACTCATTATTCGTGCGTCATGTGCTTTACTCAACTGCATTGGAACCTGGTATTATGTCAATCTATCTGGTTCCCAAGAGACTACAGATATCCTAAAACATTTGAGAATGGAATTTTATGGGCCCTATGTTCATGTCTGGTACTTCCTAATCCAATAAGCTAATGAGACTTAGAAGAACCTTTTTCGGTTTTCATTCATTTGTATGGTAGTAAAACAACACTGACTCTTTGCAGCCTTATAGACCGCTAAAATACTAGCAATATATGCCCAATTCAATTTCCCAAACTAGACAGCAGACATACTATTCCTAGAAATATCATCTGTTGCTAAACCATCATCTGGAATTTCTTGGGTTGTTTAATAAGAACAATGAGCTGCAGAGACCAAGAATAAATCATAGAGGAAGAATTCAGGGAATGAAAGTAAAAAAGAGATAATGGGCTTTAACAAACAATGATTAAAATCTCATCTCACCACACCCTACCCCAGCTTACCTCTCTCCACCCTACCCGAACTTTCCCTATCCTATCCTTTTCTAGCCTATCGAAAATAGGATATTCCTGTTCAATTCTTTGTCATGAGAAACATGCACTAATATTTTGTTTTTGTTTTATTGTACTTTGTTTTAATATTACAAAACACAACATTTTAATCATATTCAGTTACATAATTAAACTGTAATTGTTACAAACAGAAACTAATTAAACAGTAAACTAATACTAAAATTTTGAATGATTTATTCTAATCTTCAAGGTTAGAACATTCAGTGAAAGACAGAATTACAGTAAGTTTCAGAAAAACAAAGCAGAACATGCAAGGTTATCATAATTCTTTTTCTGACAATTGTTCTCTTCCTTTTTCCATGTATCTCTGCTGTTTTCAGCTCCCCCTGTAAAACAGTTCTTTGTGATGAATAGGAGTGCTGGGACACAGATGATGAATTGAATTTGAGAGACCAAATATTTACTAGACCTAACCCCTAAAGGAAAGGGGGAGGAGGAAGAATTAGGAAAATGAAAAAAAAGTTGACTTCAGAAAAACCTGTCTCTTGCTCAGTGGAGATGAGGCCAATCTGGAAGGGCTGACAGGAGGCTTTGGGGTGACCACACTCCCTACAGCTGGCAGCAACTATTTCCTCAATAGGGGAAGTGAGTTAATCCGTCTCCATGTTCATCACATTCTCTGGCTTTCTCATCCTCAAAACAGTATAGCAATTTCACAGATATTGATTTTATTCAGATGATGTCTAGTAACGAAAGTGCAAGCATCAAAAGACAAAGACGGTCCTTTACTACTTGTGTATTTCCCACAATTCCCTGGGCAATAAGAAACTCAACCCTCAGAGTATCATCATTTTAAGAAATTTGCTTCCTGGCAAAATTCTTGACTACTTTCAGAACAGAACAAACTTAGGCAGAATTAAGGAATATTTTAGAATATATTGAACAGAAAAGATGAACTCCAGTGTGAGAAAATAAGCAGAATAACAAAGTATTTTGTGTTAATTTTTCTTCTAAAGAAAACTTATGAAGAGAAAGAGATAACACCTCGTTATTTAAGAACCATGTACAAAAAGGCTGCGCCTTGTAGTGCATGACTGTAATTCCAGAACTCAGGAGACTGAGGTAGGAGGATCGTTGTGAGTTCGAGACCAACCTGGGTTAAGAGTGAGCTCAAGGCCAGCCTGAACTGCATAATGAGACCCTGTCTCAAAAAGACAAAAACAAACAAACAAAAAACTATATCTATCTATCTATCTATCTATCTATCTATCTATCTATCTATCTATCTATCAAACAGTATACATAGCTGGGTAGAGAGATGCAGCACTTTGGAGGTTGAAGCAGATGGATTGCAAATTCAAGGACAGCCTGAATTTTATAGAGAGACAAAACAAACAAACAAAATTCCTGAAACCAAAAGCAAAATAAAACAAAATGGCAAAGAACCATCTCTACATATAAGTTAAAGATATCACATTTGTTACATGATTTTGTTCTACCAATGAGTTAGATGCATGACATTTTGTTCTACCAGTGAGTTAGATGCATGACATTGTTCAAAGCACTTAGCTTCTCTGGTCATAATTGAAATCTATAAAACTAGGGGTGTTTCTTACAATGTAATACTTTACAAAATCTCTAATATATATGGTAATACTCTGGGAGTTTTAGTTATTATACAAAGGTAGATAGCAGGACTAAAGATTAATGATGTGTTTTTTATTATTATTTTGCCATTTAACTTAGAACTTTTCTGGTCATAAAAAGAATGAATCATGTGAATAAACAAGGAAAAGAAAAGGAAGTACAGTATGGAGAAGTCAAGCTCAAATGAGATGCTTAATTTGGGCACGAGTAATTACAACGGAAGCATTTTTTAAACCTTTGGTTTTAGAAAGGAAAAAAAGATTTTAAAGGCATCTTCTATTGATTATCTCAGTGATCATGGATAGGTCACTTAAACTCTCTAAAATACTTTCCTCACTTTTTATAAGCAGTCTGAATACTATTCAACATACATCAAATAAATGTTTTAAAGTTATGACTGAATGTATAAAATACGGTGCTTTATAAAGTGTAATGATTTATGCATGTCTAAGTAATTTAGCTAAATTCTTCCAATGATAGATGAATAACAGATTTGGTATTATAAGGAATTTTAAACCATTAACAGCTCAGGAAGAATGAACTTTGAAAATTGTGTTAAAAATGGCATTGAGTTTGACACATTGGCCAACTGAGTGAAAAAGAAGGATGTATGACATGTAAGAAGTGGAGGGGATATGATTTTGACTTCTGGTCTTTTATAGAGCTCCTCCTGACATCTGTACCCCACGTTTATTACTTCTTACTATTTCTTGATTTTTTTTTATTCCTTAAGACAAAACAGAGGAATGAGTTAAAATTTAGTTCTAAAAGAAGTAAAACAAACCATGAAACAAAAATCCTGTTTGAACCATTATACTTTAAGTAGAACTCATCCAAAGCATCCAAAATAGTTTTATTTCTCAGTCATCAGCTTTTTTCATAGAGCACACACAAACTCTACAGATCAATAGGTCTGTATTTAATGGAAGAGTTGGAAAATCATGATTTTTATTTTTAATCACTGTAGTTCGTAAATAGGAAATTATACATTAATAGGTAATGATGATAATGTTTATAGACTTCCCACCTCCCTACTCAACCTAAACAGACTTATTTTGCTTCAAGTAAGAAAAGGTGTATGTAAATAAAATTAGTGCTAATAAACATAATATAAACTTGTTTTAAAAGTGGATTTAATATTCAAAGATTAATTCCATTGAATGAAGAATTCCATTTGATTAAAGAACCTATTCCATAGCACATGTGGATTTGGAAAGTTATCTTTGGAGTTTTCAGAAATGAAGTTTATCTCTGTTCTTATTGATACATAATCAAAGCTCATGAGAACATTTCAAATTATTTTATTTGACTCTCTTTGACTTTTTCTATGAATAAATGTGAAACCACAGAAATTGAGGAAACCTGACAAAGGCTCATAGCTCTTTATTGTTAGAACCCACGATAATTTCTGATATCAAGATTTAGGCAAAGACAGTCACAGTTATTCTCCATCCCCTCAGATGTATGGTTGTTTCCTAGTGGTTCTGGATTCATCAACATTTATTCTTATGTTTGCTTGAGAATATCTTCTGAATTTTTGATCTTCCAATGTTTATGCTAGTGCAAGATGCTCAGGTGGCATGTTACTCAACTTCCCACTACTATAATAAATAACTGAGATAAATCAAATTTTAAAGAGAAAAGGTCATTTTTAGATTTCAGTCTATGGTTGGCTGGTTTTGTTGGGTTCAGGCTGTGATGAGGCAGCACATCATGGTGGGGAGTACATGGCAAAACAAAGAGTCATAAATAAAAAAGGAAGAGGAAGAGATTTGAGTGTCAAAGGTGCACTTAACAGCAATTGCATAATTACCTCCTATTAGGTCCTACCTCTTAAATGTTCTGCCACTTTACTGTAGAACCACACTAGGATCAAGACTTTAACATGTGCACCTTTTGGGGAGAGTCTAGATCCAAACTATGGCATACACAAAATCAGTTTTTAGAAGGCATTTAAAATCCTTCCTTCCTCATATGAATCCTTCAAATGAAATTGTCCTGCAACACTTGGTGAAGAAAGTCTTCCAATGTCCCCTTGTAAGTCAGTTTTAAAACACTAGTTATTTATTTACTCAAAACCACAATATTCAAGCTCAAATTTGAGTATATTGAAGTGGTCATTTTTCTCTTTACCTGCTTTCTTTTTTGGGTACACATAAAATATTACACTGTATATTGATACATCATCATATCTACTGCAACTCTTGGGTCTCAGAATTGATTAGGTCATTTATTGCATTCATTCTAGAAACTTTCTGAACCTTGAAAATACATGGGAAAATAATTAGAGGATAATATTATCATAATGAAGTCATAATCCAGCAAAGAGAATGGTTACCTAACTAAACACTTTCCAAATTCTTTGTAGCCACAATGAAATATATTTACAAGCAAAACTTAAGGTTTATAAGAAATGGAATTACGAGAAAGGGAATTATCTAAAATTCTGTAGCTTCATTTTCTAGAATCGAGGGAATTTTGTTGTTGTTGTTGTTGTTAGTACTGTCTTTTTTTTTTTCTGAGAAACTGGTATTTAACATGCTCATAAAGGTCAGAGAGGGCATTAAATGAGCAGTCAGGACTGGAAGGGTACATCAGATATGGGCAGAAGTCAACATAAGGTTTAGAGGCAAAATCCTATACGAGTTATCAGATTGCAGTGTGTAGTTGAGAGCAGTGAAGTCATATAATACTCAGGAGGAGTAAGACTGAGCAAATGTCTATTAATAAATATAAAACAAGTCTTCAGTGTTTATTTAGTCATCCAGTTTCAATGTTTCACAGTCTTCACTTTCAGAAAATCCTTAACTTTGTTTCACCTCATTAATTTACTATCATTAATTAAACAGAATTGTAGAAAAGAAGTAGATCTAATTGCTGTTTATTGTTTTTGTTTAAACAGATGACTCTTTTTAGATTCATACCAGTCTTCCTAATTTATCCCATTTAAAGAGTAGAGGAGTATTTTTCTAGTTATCACTTTCTTAATTTTTTTTGCTATCTTAAGTAAGGGAACCTAGCCCTAGATGATGCAGAAGGTTCATATCTCATTTTCAGCCCTTTGACTTGCTTTTGCTTGGCTTTTATCCATTCAGGATTCCCCTCCCCCACTGTCATGGCAAAATTAGCTATCATTTCTCTTCACATCCACTTTCTGTAATACATATAGGTGTGATTATGAGACTAAGATTCAACAAGGCAGGTCTGTGCTGATCACCTCTCTAGACTTCTCGTGCATGTCTGTGGTTGATGTTTGGTAAAAGTAAATAAATGCTACCCTCTGCTGTTTTTCATTTGCAAATATGAGAGTGAACTCAGGAGGAATAAAGGTGAAATCCTGTCTGCTCCAAACAAAATAGCTATCTGAAGCTTTAAAAGCCTGCAATTTACCCAGGAGCCGAAATATATGTGATCTCAAAATAAACAAAGCAAAGAAATAATCTATTTAAAAACCATGGCCATTACAGACTCTTAGCTCTAAATTATACCTTCCATTAAAGTGGGAAGAAACTACTTGGATGTGTTCTACAGATAAACAGGAAATATGTGCTTTTGAATCAGCTGGAAGGTTGGAGGTACTTGTGACTGGGAATTCATTGTAAAGAAGAACATGTTCCTTCACAGGAGATGGGGCTGCTGGTTTCTGAGCAAATGATTTCATAGGTTTCCAGAGAGAAGGACATGGATTCATGACAGGATCATCCTGAATACAAACCAGTTTTCATCCTTTCATTTCAGATGAGAGATTATTCAAGTGACATTTTCATATAATGAAATTGGCATAACCAGATGGCTTGTTGGGGAATTGCTTTTGGGTCATTTCTGCTTTCTTTCTGGGGTCACATCTCTGATTGCAATACACACACACACAGTAATATAACTTCCAATTCTGAACAATTAATCCCTGAGAAAATGCTTTCCTTATCTCTAATATTAAATACTGATACTTCTGACTAACTTTTAAGGACGTGCTAAAATGTCCCTCTATAACACTTAGAGATCAGGATTCATTAACTAATTTATTTGTTGGCTAAACTAACTGTCATGATGTGCCATGATTCTTTCTCTAGAAGAATTTATAGGCCACACAAAACAGACGGGTAAAGAAGCACTGAACAGACGGGTTGTAAATATTTAAGTGAGGTTCATCCCAAAAATTATGAACACAGAAGTTAAAGGAAGCTCTTTAAGAAGACCTCAACCTTCCTAGTTTTGGGTTCTCAGCCTCCTTTTTTTTCCTGGTCCTGTATCCTGAGTTACTGGCATTATCTTTCCTCACCACATCTCTGCTGCCTTTTGCTGCCAAAAGTCCCACTCTTAACTGCTCCAGAGTCTCAGAATTTGCTTTCTAGTACATTGACACACAAGAGATAACTGTGGAGCTGGATGGGGATAGAGAAGTTAAGTTAGACTCTAAAAATATAATGATTAAAAGCTTATCTTATGCAAGAGGTATGGTGACAGGATGCAACCGTTAGCAAGTCATTGGTGAGGATACTTTAATGCTTCATGTCAATGGGCGGAGGTAGCACTAGAAGCACGTGTAAGGTGTCTATTTCTATTTAGGGTCAAGTACTAACGACTGTACAATTCTCAGATGCTGATGCAAAAGTGCTGTTTGCTGTGTACTTCTTTCTTGGATGTAGGCAGTGTGCAACAAACAGTTCTTATGCACTCAAGCGTATGCTATATCTACAGTCACCTGCCATTTCCTGCTGCATAGCCTGGCCATGGTTTTTGTCCCATCCTCCTTTTAGTATACATGGTTATCTTATAGGTTTTCTGTGCTTTCACTGATTCCTTAGCTGGTTTTGCTGTCTGTTAGATCTACTCCAATCTGAGATCATTCAGTTAAGATCTATAAAAGAGGTACAATGAATCAATCTGTTCAGATACATTAACTGTAATCTGAAAACAAAAATGTGGGCACTAACAAAGGAATTTCTTCCAAATTGTGATGTATTTGTATGAAAACTCTTACACTTCTGTAAAAAATAAATTCATGTCTAGTTCTGTTCTTCCACTAATAAATACCAGTTCAGCTATATTAGACAGTGCTATAGCTTATATCTAGATCTTCTCCTCAAAACCGTATTTCTTTATAGTTGAGACTTTTAAGAGTGACTGGATTATGGATCTCAAATAACATATCAGTCCACTGATTGGGTCAGCATAGTTCTGGGTGTGGCTGAATGGATTTACTGAAGAAGACTCATGCTGTGTGTGAGGGGCAGTAACCAATGAGTGTCTACCCTGAATAGAATGAAAAAGGAAAACAGAGGAAGGCTGCTGCCCTCTCCCTGACATATCATGGACTGTTTCTCCTCTACCATGCCTTCCTGCCTTGGAGCCAGCAGACTGTGTGCTGGAACCTCTACAGATTTTGAGCTAAAATAAATCTTTCCTCCTCTAATGTGTGTGTGTCAGGTATCTTGTCCCAGCAATGAGAAAGTAACTAAGGAACATGGTGATAATCAAAATGAAAATTTTCATCAATTTATGGTTTGTGATATTCTTTGATACAGCTGCTAAAATCTCGCTCTGCACAATTTAAGAAAAATGATCTATTATGATTCCAGTTATGGTCATATTGGAATTTCCAGAGCATTTGTAAGGTACATGAAAAAAATCAGATAAAAATATTCAAAACCAGAGCAAGTAAAAACCTTTCTTGACCTCAAGTTCTCTGTCATAAGGAGGTAAACAGGATTGTAATATTTTCTGCAGTAAATTACAAACATTCTATTATTTTTTCTATTATTTTTCTTTGTCATAAGTTTGAGGTTAATTTATTGCAATTTAACAAGCAAGAGTATTTTGTGTTCCTACTGGTACAAAGCTACCTATTTAGACAGATGTCTTCTCAATTAAACAACAAAAGCAAACCATTTTTAAAAACTGCCCATAATAGCTTTGCTTCATTTAAAGTTGTATAATGGATTATGTGGTATTTAATACTTCATAGACGATTTTTGATGCCCAATCACTTTATACAACAGGCAAGTTGCACAATAAGGAGAAGTGTAGGGAATCAGACTACTGCATGAATAATATCATGACAGGTAGCAAATTTTATTAAGACAGTCATGATCACAGGGAGCACTTTTGGAGAGTTGCTAGAATGTAAAATCTACTGTAGTACTCATGAGTACATTCTTTTCCACATTTTTTCTTCTTCAAACATATTACTTTTTCTCTTCAGTGCTACCTAATCTTCGTGAAATAGAGAAGAGAAAATGAAGCAGGTTGACTTCTTGGGACTATATTAGTCTATTTCCTTCTTGAATCTGAACTTTCCTAATACTGGTTTTATTAACAGGCACTTCTCTGCTATTCTTACCCTAATGGTACATGATGTGTTGATAAAATCCTGATATATGTGTAGTTTTGGGTGTTTAAATTTTCAGGTACAGTATTTTCACAAAATAGCATCTTTAACCTTTGACAAGATCTCTAAAAGCCACATATGGAAGTGAATAAATTGCTATGTTATAAGTTCTGGGTTTATTTTTTAAGCATTAATTTCACTTGTGCTTTAGATTACCTTTATAACCTCTGTTTGTAATACCACATGAGGAAATCTAAATTATGTAAACTGAAATACAAAGTTCTCAAACATGTAGTTTTGGCATTCTTAAACTTATTAGAACTATATAGCATTATTTGTAATACTAAATATCTACTGAAACATGGAGAAAGGACAATATTTTCAGCAAATATTGTTGAACTGATTGGTTAGACTTTTATCCAATTACGTTAAACTTTATCCTTACACCATACCACACACAAAAATTAACTCAAAGTGTAACACAGACCAACATTTGAAGTCTAATACTCTAAATTTCTAGAGAAAGTGGAGAAGAAAATCTTAATAAGCTTGAGTTTTACAAAGATTCTTTTAAAAATATAACTTAAAGTGGACAAATTACAAGAGAAGACATCAAGGAATCAGACATTATTGAAACTAAAGAGGCTTTCACGTCAAAATTCATTTATAAAAGTAAAAAGCCAAAGCGTAGATTCAGAAAAATATGTGTAAAATGTATTTTCGGTGTATTCTATATTAGTGTAGAATGCACAAAGAACATTTACAACTAAATAATAGGGAAACAAACAATCTCATAAAATAGAGGCAATAGTTTTGAGGAGATACTTACCACAGAAGACACCACAGAAGGCAGCAAATACACACATGAGTAAATACTAAACATCATTAGCTATTAAGGAAATGTTAATTAAATGCACAGTGAGATATACTACTTTCTCTTTAGGATGTGAAAATAAAGAATACTGACAATACTATGTGCAAAAATATAGTGCATGTGAAACATTTCCTACACTTTTGGTGGGAAGGCAAAATACTAGAAGCACTTTAGAAAAAATTTATTTACAATTCCCATTTTAATTCCTCAATATTTGCTTAAGGCAAATTAACGTGTTCAAAGAAATACTTGGAATAAAAAATATTCATAGCTCTATTTTTAATATTCTTAAGTTGAAAGTAACTCCATTGTTTATCAACAGGAGAATGGAAGAACAAATCGTGGTACATAGGTAGACAATGAATAGCAAAAAATGAAACTCAACAACAGTAAAGAATGAAATAAAAATACATGCAGGAGTGAAATGGATATGACTAGTACTGGCTCAAGAGATCTTATTGTGTACGTTTCTTTCTAATTTGAAGTTTAAAGATATAAATTTAGTAGCTTGAAATCAGCCATGGTACAAACATTCACACCAAGAGAATCAACAATTGTTCCAAGTCACCCCACACACCAGTACACATTTGTCCATCACCACAGCTATCAGTGAACCTGTTTTTAAACATTTACCAGCATCTCAATGGACGCATACAAAAACACAAATGAACCTAAGGGTCATTTTGATGAATGAGAAATCACAGAAAGCATGATTCTATTTATATACAATTCTAGAAAATGCAGATGAAGTTTTGGTTCCTGAAATAATATTGGATGAGGGTAAAATAGACTATAAGCAGGCATGTAGACACTTTTGTAGTCGGTGGATATATTATTTATTTTGATGGTGATGAGGTTTCATAAGTGCAAACATATATCAAAACGCTTGAAAATATGTACTTCAAGGGTGTGCAATTTATTGAATGCTTATTATAATTCAATATGGTAAAAAAATCATGTCATTTTAAACCTGTAGATAACTAGTCATGCACAAACATTTCTTTAAACAGAGACAATGTCTAATTCTCATAAAGCATATGAATTATATGAAAAGAGAAAAAGCAGGAAATTTAGAATTGATGGACTAAGTACAAAGAGTTTCTGAAAAGTAAAAAAGACTGTCATCATTCATGCCTGACTCCCCAGGTTCATGGGGGAAGGAGAAGCGTAAGAAAATTGCTAAAATATTGGCTACTTCCTCCCATTTAAACTGTGATTCTCTAGCAAACCAATTCATCCCCCAAACTTTTGCGTGTGCCTAAGCTTTAAGCTATCAAACACTCTGAAACTAACAATTATATTTTGTAACTGTAGATATCTCAAGATATCACTTATTTTGAAAACAAAATTGCAAGGACTTTTAAGAAGGAGTCTGTTATAAAAATACAGAGAATCTGAATCCTACAATGTATTAAAAGTCTTCATTTCTCTAATGTTGCCATTTAATATGTGAAAACACAGTAAAAAATCAACTGAATGACTCCCAGTAGCCTGATGCCACATCTATGCAAGTTCATTGAGATAGCATACCCTGTTTTAAAGTTATTAGAATAAGTCAAAATCCAAAAGAACTCTGCTGTGTCATCCTGATATAAGTGGTCTTAAAAATAGCTTCTCTTTCTATGATGAAACGTAATGAAATGTTTTTCTTTGTGTTATTACAGGTAGAGAGCAGTGCGCCTGGAGAAAAGTGCGCCTGCGGCGGAGAGAAGAAGTTACTTCCCCTGCACATCTTCAGCTCTTTTTCAGGGAACAGTTCCCCAACTTGGAAGTCCACAGATGAATTAGGTCCTGAAAGAGACAGGAAAGATGTCACTTCATGACACTTGATAAATTTAGCAATGTGGGATATTGGCTTAAAGCTGACACTTCAAGAAAGATTTTCTTAGAATAAAAAATTAAGGATTTAAATTGTTTACATGGACAAAAACAAAAACACTGGTCTAGGCAGATGGAATGAAATCACTAAATATCTGAAGCATGAAATAAAAGTATAATTACAGCTTATTACTATTGAAATGTAATTTGCACAGTGAGATGCATCAAGAAAAGTAGGTCGTAGTCTGGCATTTATGTGGGAGTTTTATTTGTCCTGGTAAGAGCCTGCACAAGGATTTAGAGCTGGATAGAAATATGCTTGAATATTTTTGCTTCGTGTATCATAATGTGAATGATCAAATGTCCTACCAAGTAAAGCAAAATAGCTCAGTGAAAATACATGTGTTTGCATTGACCTTAGTTTGAAATGATATTGTTTAAAAGGCAGACTAATGCACTAAAGGACTTGGTTTGTTCTCAAAATCAAGACCACAGGGTATATCGTTATTGCTATTGTCATAATTACTTCCTATTACCCTTCTTGGAGAGGGCAGGCCTCCTGTCTCATGGTTATGGGGAAGGTCAAGTGTCTGACACTAAGTAGATGAGACTGAGAGTGGTTTATCAGTCATGCGTATTCACAGTCCAGGGATGAAGGACATCCATGCTACACAAGTCCATACAGGGATTACGTGTGGGAACAGATTAATAACCAGGGGCTATTGGAAATGGTCTTTTCAGTATGAAGACAGTGAGGTGACCACTGATTTAAACAGAAGGGCATGATTATATGGTTTGAATAATTATGTGAGTTGGCAAGAGGTAAAACCCACTCCTCAGGGATAAGTAGGAACTGTACCCTGTCCCTGTGATGAGAAGCAATGTTTGGCTAGAGGACTTTATCAGTGGGAGCAAATGGAAAGGGCAAATAGCACTTAGGTCATTTAAGGCTTTCCCAGTTTCAGATGATAAGACAACATATAATGTTGGCCTTAATTTTAAACCTTGTCCTGCAGTTATGTGACTCAACAGTGAAGAACACAGTTATCTATGGCAATTATTGGTCATCTTTCATGTATCAATCATCTTCCAAATGTTTTATAAGTGATGTTTATTTTAGTTTTCATGAAATTCTTTGAAGTAGAAATGAAAAGTGTATTCATTTTACACACAAGAAAAATAGTACACAGAAAAGATAGACGACTTGCTTAATTCATAGTAATGTTAGACCAGGAGGACTTGAGACCCAATTTGTCTAATCTCAAAATCTTCAGACTGTATCTTATATATCATAATAGAATGTAATCATTACTCAATGATTAATGTTTCACTTAAACACAGCACAGATATATCATGAAGTAAAATGTCCAATATGCTTAATTTCTTATAACAAATTCAATGATTTTATGCCCACAGGCAGTTTCTTTAGACTGCTTAGTATAGATCTTAGTTCCCTTAGTATAGATATTCACTCTCTGTGCTTAGACATGAAGAAAGAGAGCAAATGACCTACTTCTATCATTTAAGGAAAGATCTTCATAATTCCAGTTTAAATTTAGAATCAGAAGTCAATTTGCAGTGGGTTAAGAAACAATGAGAAAGGAGAGTAGACAGTGAGGGTTTCCTAGCAGAAAGAGATCGATACATTGAAAGAAGATATTTTCACAGAAGAGTGAGTTTTAGTCTCATATGGTTGGAGACTTAAATATAGCAGATGTTTAAACATTTTTATGCAGGGCTAGAAAAATTGGAAAAAAGGAGAGGGCAGTTGATTGAAAAAATGTCTCCATTTTAACCTAGATGAAAAAAATAAATGAAAATGAATGTGTAAAAAGGATGTTACAGGGAAGACAAGGGTGTGTAGGTATCTGGAGTATTAAGAATATAGCAGCAGAGTTGGTGA
>RJWT010006609.1:0-28759 GCA_004365215.1 Cuniculus paca | reverse complement strand
GCAGGGCCTTGGTCTCTGCTAGCCAGGAGCAGCCCCAGCCTAATGCTAGGTGGGTGGAAGTCTCCCAGTTCCCCATCTGCACAGCTCACCCAACCCCCACCCCGCCCCCTGCAGTGTTCATCTACTCCATGCCGGGCTACAAGTGTAGCATCAAGGAGCGCATGCTCTACTCCAGCTGCAAGAGCCGCCTTCTTGACTCAGTAGAGCAGGACTTCCAGCTGGAGATCTCCAAGAAGGTGGGTATCCATCCCCAGGGCCCATCTCCCCAGCCTCCCTGTGGGGCATTGGGGTCCTGTGTGATGGCAGAGTAAGACTCCTTGACTGTTTCCTGCCCTATTGGACCCAAGGCTTCCCAGCTAACAGGTGACACAGACAAGCCCGAGCCTTAGCTGCCCTATCTACTTTCCCTGGGTCTGCGGGGCAGGGAGGGCGTGACTCAAGATCTCAAGAGCAGCAGGGCCCAGGCTCTGTTCCTGAGGGTGGCATTCCAGGTAGGGTTCTGAACGGCCCCAGAGCTGGGTGGGAGATCAAAGAGGTGGCCCAGGGGCAGAGGTTACCGAGGGTAGTCTATGACAGGGCCCTTCACCATTGGGGTGACCACTGCTTCACCCTGTGCAGATTGAGATTGGCGATGGGGCAGAGCTGACGGCTGAGTTCCTCTACGAGGAGGTCCACCCCAAGCAACACGCCTTCAAGCAGGCCTTCGCCAAGCCCAAGGGCCCTGGGGGAAAGCGAGGCCACAAGCGCCTCATCCGGGGCCCCGGTGAGAACGGAGATGACAGCTAGGCGGCCAGACAACCGGGCTGGTGTGTGGACTGTGGCTGCCTGCCTCGGCTTCTTGTACCTCCCTCCTTCCCAGCCTGGGCTCCAGGGAGGTGCTGACTGCAGGGCAGGAGGGCTGGTAGCCGAACACTTGCAGCTTCCAGGGGCCACGGGCCAGCATTTTGTGACCCTTCCCCATTGCTGTCCCTGCTTCTCATGAGTGCCCAGGGTGCCCAGGGCCCTCCCTGGCTGGGTCAAGGTGCCTGGATCAGGGGCTTGGCATAAATCTGGCTTTCAGGGGACCTGAGACTGGGGTCCCAGCACAGCCCAGAAGCCCCTGCCACAGTGGGTGGGCTTCGCTGGGCTGCGGCAGGAGTTGCTGCAGGACAGGATGGTTGAATGCTGTATTTTCTAAAGAATAAAATATTTTTAAATCAGTCCTCGAGTCTGGCCCCAGGGGACTGCCTCTGGCCTGGGAATTGGGTGGCCCTCTCCTACTCAGAAGTAGACTCTTGGCCTGTGCTCTTGGGCCACAGGGTCGGGGAGAAGTGGTTTCCACGTGTGAGGGCAAGAGGTCGGCACACTGCTAGCATCACATGGGATTTGGGTGTCTTATTCCCTGTGGCTGCTATTACAGATGACCATAAACAGTGGCTTTCAAAGCAAGTTCATTCAAGACCAGCCTGGGCAACGTGAAACCCTGTCTCAAACAAGAAAAGCCACTTAAATTTACCACAGTTCAGTTCTGGAAGCCAGAAATAGGAAACAAGTGTTCCAGGACTAAAGTCTAGCTGTTGGCAGGGCTGACTTCTAGAGTCCTCGTGAAAATTTGTTTCCTTGCTTTTCCCACTTCTAGGGGTTGTTTGTATTCCTTGGCTTGTGGCCTCTTCCTCCATCTTCCACGTCAGAAGCATCTTGTTGAGTTCTCTGCTGCCAGGGTCATGGCTCCCATCCCTCCTTCTGAAGTCACATCTGTCTGTCTGTGTTCCCCACCACTCCCCTGCCAATGATCCACCATAACCTCCTTGTATGGAGAGTCTTAATTTAGATATTAGCCACAAAGTTCCTTTTACCATGTAAGGAAACACATAGTCTATAATTTCAGCACTCTGGGAGGCTGTGGAAGGAGGGTTTCAAGATTAAGCCAAACCTGAGCAAGTTAGGCTGGGAATGTAGCTGGTTCAATCCTAAATCCCACAAAGAAGAGACGAAAAAGACAAGAAAAAAAACGACACATTCCAAGGATTAGGACATGGGTCTCTCGGGGGCATTATTCAGCCCACCACCCTGGATGAGGGTCTTGGCTGGGTTTCCAGCCCCTGTGGGACTCAGGACATCTGTCTCAGTGCTTCCAGTCCATGTGTGTCCAGGAGCATGTGTCTGGCACACGTGTTCACCTCTGTGTGTTTTTCACACCTCTGTCAGTGACTTAGCCCCTCTTCCACCTGCTTTCCTGCCCTCAAGGGAAGCAGGGTGACACTGGAGGTGCCAATCAGAGATTGTGGAAAAGTCTGTCTCAGGCTTGGGATTTAGCAGGTTCCGGGGCTTCTTTCTTTCTTTTTTTTTTTTTTGCCAGAGCTTGAGTTTTTTTTGTTTTGTTTTGTTTTTTGTTTTGTTTTTTTTTCTTGCGGCACCAGGGATTGAACTCACGACCTCGCGCTTGCCAGGCAGGCGCTTAGACCGCTGAGCTAGATCCCCAGCCCTGGTGTTTTTGAGACAGGGTCTCACTATGCCGTTCAGGCTGGCCTTGAGCTCACTTTGTAGCCCAGGCTGCTCTCGAACTCACAACGATCCTCCTGTCTCAGCCTCCTGAGTGCTGGGATTACAGGCGTGAGCCACCACGCCTGGCTCAGAGCTTGAGTTTTATTGTCACCGTGCTGCTCAGGCCTTGACAGCAAACTTGCGCAGAGGGTACAGCCACTCCTTCCGCTGCTGCTTCTTGGTCTTCAGCTTCTCCTCGTGCTTGTTGAGCCGGCGGTGCATGGCTCGCATCTTCTTGGGCCGCAGGCCCAGGGGCTTGTACTTCTTGCCCTTGTAGTATTTCCTGAGGTTTTCTTTTTGGGTCTGATTGATAACGGTGAGAACACGGGCGATGGATTCGCGGACAACTCGGATCTTGGAGAGCTTGGACGCTGCGCCGCCTGTCACTTTGGCAACGTGCAGCTGCGACAGCTCCACCTTCAGGTCATCCAGCTGTTTCAGCAGCTCCTCCTTCTTGCCGCAAAGGTCCCGAGCCTTAATCTTGGCCATAACTGCGGTAGAAGTCGCCGCCGCCGCCTGCTCGGAGAGAAAGAGCCTGGGGTTTCTTTCTACACCTCTGAGAAGTAGGCGGAGGAGTGTCCCAGATGGGTCCCACATGTGATTGATGACTCCCGCCCAGCTGCCGAGTGGGGGCACTGTCCCTTCTAGCTCAGGCAATGTGCCATCTCTGGGGCCTCCTGCAGGCCCCACTGAAGCCCCTGGGCTTGTCGGGAGAGCTGGGACCCTAGCTTGAACCTAGAGGAGGCTTGACCTTGCGTAGTCCAGACGCTAGCTCTCAGTGGGCAGCTGCCGAGCCAGCTGGATGACTGGCACCTGGGAACCTGCCGGCTATGATGCCCAACCAGAAGTGGGCTGGGGTGGGGCAAGGAGGCAGACGTGCAGCCCTGCCTGCTCCCAGCGGGAACCCTATTTGTTCATTCAACTCATTCAGCTTCCACTTGGATGCCCTCTCGGTGCCCGCCTAGATCTGCATGCCAGGGGCCCATGGCTTCAGCAAATACTCAGCACCACTATACTGCACTGTACTGCACTGTACTTCATTCCAGAGACACAGACGAGAGATGTGGCTCCCAAGAAGCTGGCGTTCCAGCAGCGGAATGAGACAGCGTGCAGTAACCATGAAGAGCTCACAGTATGGTGTAACAGTGATTGAAAAACGTGAAGCAAAAAACAAACAGGCAAAGGGGCTCATGCGAGTCAGATCTGGGCCGGCAGTTGACTTTACGAGAGGGTCCCTGGTGGAGAGGGTGACGCGCACAGAGACTGAGGGAAGGAGAATCCAGGCAGAGGGAAGAACAGGCTCAGAAGCCCAAGGCAGGAGGGGCACAGCTATGTGGCCCAGCAACCACCAGGCCAGCGTGGCTGCGGACAAGTGGAAGGGCAAGTTCTATAGAAATTTGGCCACTGTGTGGACTGTGATTATGATCCAAGGAAAGAGCTAGGCAGAGGAGGTCCCTCCAAGGGTGGGGTGTGAAGAGGCTGCAGCCAGGCAGTGGAGTGGAGGTAGCAGGCAGGGGGCAGACTCAGGGGCAGCCAGCAGGACCCGAGGTGGGGCTCTGGGGCACCCAGGAGCTCAGGAAGAGCTGAGTGGGAGGTAGCAACTTCAGGAGCCCTGGCAGGACCAGGGTTCTAGGTTCTTACTGGTGTCAGAGGAACTGAGGACAGGGGAAGAGGCCCCACTCCGGAAGGGACTCACACTGCCTGCCCCAGGGCCTTGAGGCCTCTCCGCTCTGCGATGGGGCTCTGGGCGGCAGGAAAGGAAGAGTGGGAGAGTCACAGTCCTGAGAGCGGCTGAGGCCCAAGGGTGAGGCAGCCCTCTTGGGCCAGGGAGGGGCTGGCATGGGTGTCAGTGCCATTGGACCAGGTCTGCAGGGTGTGAACAGCCTGCTAGGCTTGGATGCTCATGGACCTTAGCACGCTGTGGCTTTTGCTCTGCTCTGAATGTCCCAGAGAACAGATTTGAGGCCCACTGGGGACCTTGCTATCTTGGGGAGAGTGAAAAGAGGAAGGGGTGAAAGGGCTGTCTGTCATCTGACTCACTGCACACCACCTGCCCTCCCCAGGGGCAGGAGAGGAGAAGGCAGCTGGGCTGGCAGGGTACTCTCACTTCCTCTCTTCTCAGAGAGGACAGATACTCGCTAGCTTGTCTGCAGCATCCTTCCCTGCAGTTGTTGCCCAGTCTACTGGCAAGACCCTCGGGAGAAGCCCCACATCCTGACATGGTAGGACAGCAGCCCTCAGGCCCCTGGGAAAGGGGACAGTGTGGGAAGGGGTGAGGAGGGAGGTGGACCTAGCAACTGCAGGCAACGGAAAGAAAAGGTCACCCCATGGCCCGCGGGACACTCACTGAAACCTGAAGACACCAGAGCAGAGAGGTCAAAGCTGCTGGTGGCTGAGAGGGCTGAGGCCCTGACCTCGGTGATGACCTGAGGCTATGGGCTCGGCTCTATCAGTTTTGACCCAAGCAAGCTGGGAGAGTGAGGAAGGCAGAGGAGGAAGGAGCTGGACTATGTCCACCCTGGCCAGGGGCCTAGGTGGAAGTCAGCCTGGACCACAGCAGGAGACTCATCCCTGTTGGGGTCTTAGTTAAAGGCAGGGGGATTTCAGGGTGATGGGAGGGAAGGCAGCAGCTGTCACTTTGTTTTGAAGGAAAAGGTTTCAGGGCCCCTAAGGAGAGGAAGGGAAAGCGGGCTAGGCTGGGTTCGGTTATGTGTGAAATCAGAACTCCGTACTGCAGGCTCAGCCCTGGCTCTAAGTCTGCACTCAGAGGCAGAGACTGGGTAGGAGACTAAATCGAGGTTCCCGGGGCACTGAGAGGATGGAAAGGGGGTTTGGCAGCTAGAAGAGCAGTAGTGAGGGGGGGCTGTGGAGGGGGGCTCGGAGGGTCAGTGCAGACCCCTAGAGGGGAGCCTGTGGGGGTGGAGCCAGGGCTGGACACTCACACGGCCGCCGGCTCCCACAGGGCTCCTGCCAAAGGGTCCTACACCCCCTGTCCGTCCTGGTGCAGGCTGTGGTGCTGGCTGAGGCCCTGGCCCTGGGCGCGCTGCCTGATTTCCTGCCCTGTGAGCTCCTGCCCCATGGCGTGGTGAACTGCAACTGGCTGTTCCTGAAGTCCGTACCCCGCTTCTCTGCAGCAGCGCCACACAGCAACGTCACCAGCCTTTCCTTGCTCTCCAACCGCATCCACCACCTCCATAACTCTGACTTCATCCACCTGCCTAACCTGCGGCGTCTCAACCTCAAGTGGAACTGCCCACCAACCGGCCTCAGCCCCTTGCACTTCCCCTGCCACATGACCATCGAGCCCCAGACCTTCCTGGCCGTGCCCACCCTAGAGGATCTGAACCTGAGCTACAATGGCATCACCACTGTGCCTGCCCTGCCCAGCTCCCTTGTGAACCTGACCCTGAGCCACACGAACATCCTGGTGCTGGACTCCACTAGCCTCGCTGGCCTGCATGCTCTGCGCGCCCTCTTCATGGACGGCAATTGCTACTATAAGAACCCATGCAGTCGGGCAGTGGAGGTGGCCCCTGGTGCCCTGCTGGGGCTGAGCAGCCTCACCCACCTGTCGCTCAAGTACAACAATCTCACCACAGTGCCCCGAGGCCTACCGCCCAGTCTTGAGTACCTGCTGCTCTCCTACAACCACATTATTAAACTGGAGCCGGGGGACCTGGCCAACCTGACTGCCCTGCGAGTCCTCGACGTGGGTGGAAACTGCCGCCGCTGTGACCATGCCCGCAACCCCTGTGTGGAGTGCCTTGCCAAAACCCTCCATCTGCACCCTGACACCTTCAGCCACCTCAGACACCTTGAAGGCCTGGTGTTGAAGGACAGTTCTCTCCACAAGCTGGAACCCAGATGGTTCCAAGCCCTGGAGAACCTCACAGTGCTAGACCTGAGCGAGAACTTCCTCTATGAATGCATCCACAACACTCAGGTCTTCTGGGGCCTGACACGGCTTCGCAAGCTCAACCTGTCCTTCAATTACTGCAAAAGAGTGTCCTTTGCCCAGCTGCGTCTGGCACCCTCCTTTGGGAACCTGACCTCCCTGCAGGAGTTGAACATGAATGGCATCTTCTTCCGGTCCCTCAGTGAGCACACCCTCAAGCCGCTGGTCCACCTGCCCCGGCTTCAGACTCTGCGTCTGCAGATGAATTTCATCAACCAGGCCCAGCTCAGCATCTTTGGGGCTTTCCCTAACCTTAGCTTTGTGGACCTGTCAGGCAACCGCATCAGTGGAGCTCCAACCCCGGTGAAGGCCCTCGGGGAAGCAGATGACAAGAACCGGGTCTGGCTGGGGCCTGAAGACCTTGCTCCAGTCCCGCTGGGCAACCCCAAGTCTGAAGACTTCATGTCTGGCTGCAAGAACATCTCGTTCACCTTGAACCTGTCTGGGAACAACCTGGTGACAGTGCGGTCAGAGATGTTTACCCACCTCTCCCGCCTCCGGTGTCTGATCCTGAGCCACAACTGCATTGCACAGGCTGTCAATGGCTCCCAGTTCCAGCCACTGACCAGTCTGCAGGTGTTGGACCTGTCCCATAACAAACTGGACCTGTATCATGGGCACTCATTCACGGAGCTGCCACAATTAACGACCCTGGACCTCAGTTACAATAGCCAGCCCTTTGGCATGCAGGGCATAGGCCACAACCTCAGCTTTGTGTCCCGGCTGCACAAACTGCAGCACCTCAGCCTGGCTCATAACGGTATCAACAGCCGCGTGAACCCGCAGCTCTGCAGCAGCTCCCTGCAGACCCTGGACTTCAGTGGCAACACTGTGAGCAGCATGTGGGCAGAGGGAGACCTCTACCTCCACTTCTTCCAAGGCCTAAAAAACCTGCGCAAGCTGGACCTGTCCCAGAACCGCCTGCACATCCTTCTGCCCCAAAACCTGGACAGCCTCCCCAAAAACCTGACACACCTGCGTCTCCGTGACAACTACCTGGCCTTCTTCAACTGGAGCAGCCTGGTCCTCCTACCCAAACTGCGGAACCTGGACTTGGCAGGAAACCAACTGAAGGCCCTGACCAATGGCACCTTGCCCAATGGGACACAGCTGCAGAGGTTGGACGTCAGTGGCAACAGCATCACCTTCGTGGCCCCAGGCTTCTTTGCACTGGCTACTGAGCTGCGGGAGCTCAACCTCAGTGACAACATTCTGAGGACAATTGAGTCCTCCTGGTTTGGGACCCTGGCAGGCAATCTGAAAGTCCTGGACGTGAGCGCCAACCCCCTCCACTGCACCTGTGGTGCGGCTTTTGTGGACTTCCTGCTGGAGGTGCAGCACGCTGTGCCTGGCTTACCCAATCAGGTGAAGTGTGGCAGCCCCAGACAGCTTCTGGGCCGCAGCATCTTCACACAGGACTTGCGTCTCTGTCTGGACGAAGCCCTCTCCTGGAATTGCTTTGGCCTCTCGCTCCTGGTGGTGTCTCTGAGCCTGGTGGTGCCGGTGCTGCAGCATCTCTGCGGCTGGGACCTCTGGTACTGCTTCCACCTGGGCCTGACCTGGCTTCCCCGGCGAGGTCCACGTGGTGCCCAACCCCTGCCCTATGATGCCTTCGTGGTCTTCGACAAGGCACAGGGTACAGTGGCCGATTGGGTGTACCATGAGCTGCGAGCACAGCTGGAGGAGCGCCGGGGGCGCCGAGCACTGCGCCTCTGCCTGGAGGAGCGGGACTGGGTGCCTGGCAAGACGCTGTTTGAGAACCTGTGGGCTTCCATCTATGGTAGCCGCAAGACACTCTTTGTGCTGGCCCACACTGACCGGGTCAGTGGCCTCCTGCGCACCAGCTTCCTGCTGGCCCAACAGCGTCTGCTAGAGGACCGCAAAGACATCGTGGTGCTGGTGATCCTCAGCCCTGATGCCCACCGCTCTCGCTATGTGCGGTTGCGCCAGCGCCTTTGCCACCGGAGTGTCCTGTTCTGGCCCCAGCAGCCCAGGGGTCAGGGCAGTTTCTGGGCCCAACTGGGCACAGCCCTCACCAGAGACAACCACCACTTCTATAACCGGAACTTCTGCAGGGGACCTGCAACTGAGTAGCCAGCTGACCGTCAGCGGCTCCTCTTCATCTTGCCTCACTGCCTGCCCCAGGTGTGCACCCCACCCAGCCCCACAGCTCTGCTGCCTTGCTCCCCACTGCACGACCAGCATACAGCACAAGCTCAATAAATGCTACAAACCCTCTAGTCCTGAGTTCCCTGGAGGTATGGGTGGAGGAGAGAGGCGGAATGCTCCAGGTCTCTATTAAGTGAAGAGTGGAAAAGAGGCTTTTGGGGGTAAAACAGGGCCCACGGGACAAAAGTCTGCTGAAAGGCAGGTTTAGTTGCAGGCATTTTTAAGGGAGCCTGAAGATGGCCACTGAAGTTGGCCTCGGTCCTTCCTGGAGAACAGGGACAGATCTGCTCCTCCCAGCCTTTCCTCTATCCCCTGCCTGCCCTTTCTGGTCAGCACCCTTCTCTTCAGTGTTGGTCTCAGGTATCTGCTTCCTACCCCTCAAGGGCCCAGAACCTGTAGACTTGTTTTTTTTTCCTGCCCTCTTCCCTGCAGAGTTGTTTTTTTTGTTTTTTGTTTCTGGCACCAGGGATTGAACTCATGACATCACACTTGCCAAGCAGGTGCTTAGGCCACTGAGCTAAATCCCCGGCCCTTGTCTTTTTGAGACAGGGTCTCACTATGTGGTTCAGACTGACCTTGAGCTCACTTTGTAGCCCAGGCTGGTCTCAAACTCACAATGATCCTCCAGTCTCAGCCTCCCTAGTGCTGGGATTACAGGCATGAGCCACTAGGCCCGGCTCCAGCAGAGAAGGGTATGCCAACCCAGGGCAATATTTATTCCCTGGGAGAAAAAAATGAATTTATGGCAGGATCTGAGGGGTGATTGCGCTCCCTAGTGGCCATACCTATGCTGTGTGGGGAAGACAGGCCTAGGCCTGAGAGCACGTGTGGGGGTATGTCCCAGCAGTAGGCCACAGGAGACTCCAAGAGGAGCTCACAGTCCACTCCTTTCTGTTTCCACCTAGGGGGGGATGCTGGTGTACCAGGCTACAAAGGTGGGGCCCCCTTCCTTGCTCTTGCCTCTCGGATTTCATTGCACTGAGCCTGGAGTTAGACCAAGATGAAGTACGTGCATCTGTTTCTTTTTGCTGTCTTGGGGATCAAACCCAGGGCCGTCACAATGAGCTATGACCATGGTGGCCCTTTTTAAAAATTTTGAGACAAGGCTGAGGCAAGTGGAACATTGTGAGTTCAAGGCAGCCAGTTCTATATAGTGAGTTCAAGGCCAGCCTGAACTGATAATGAAACCTTATTTCCAAAATTTTTTTGAAACAGACTCTTGCTGTATCACCCAGGGTGGACTCAAACTTGCAGTCCTTCTGCCTCAGCTTCCCAAAATGCTAGGATTACAGGTGTGTGCCACTGTGCCTGGCCGTTTTCGATAAGCATTGTAAGTTTCAGGGCACAGGGAGGGAATCAATGTTTGGAGACAGCTTGTTCAGGATCTGCACTCAACAAGTGCATGGGTTGTGGATTTTGCCAGGCCCAGAGTCCCTGAAGAGCTTTGTCTTAGGCTGGCTGCCTATACCATTGCCAACCAAACCTGCTTTCAGGAGCAGAGGAGAAACAAGCAGCCTGGAAGAGCTGGACTCTGGAATGGCAGGAGAACAGAACAAGTGTGGCTAGGTAGGCCAGCCTTCTGGGAGGATTGGGGCTGGTCACGCACTGCTGTTTTTGCAGGCAGATTCCGGGCAGCTCTAGTGTGTGTGGGTTGCTTCTCTCACCCCCACCTACATCCAGGGCGGAGCTGTGAGGGCAGTATGGGCTGCCTTCCTCTTTCTGCCTTCACAGTAGCTCCTGCTATGCTATCTCCTGTTGTCTGCCCAAATAAAAGACAGAACCCATGTGGGTTCTGACATAGACTGCTTCCTTGGCCCCCTGGGGAAAAGCGAAAAACAAAGAAGAGCAGTCTTTTCGATGAACACCTGTAATCCCAGTCAGCATGTGGGAGGCTGAGGCAGGAGGATTGCTGCAAGTTCAAGACCAGTTGGGGCTTTATAGTGAGTTCAAGGCCAGCTTGTCTCAAAAAAAAAAGGAAGAGAAAAGCAGACTCTGCTCTGAGGGTAAGTCCTGGGGAAGTCCCCTGTTAAGTCACCGAGATTATTCCAGAAACAACAAAAGAAGGGAGCAGGAAGCAGGGCCCTGTGCTGGGCACCGTATCTTGCTTATAAAGAAGCAAAACCTGCCCATCTCCCTGGATAGCAAGCCTATCCTGTGGCAGTTCCCAGGTCAAACCTCACCTACCTGCCCAGAGAGCTGGCGACTCAGGAGCATTTCACAGATGAAGCAGGGAGGCTTGTGTGGCTCCACTGAAAGAGTTCTTATCCCAAGCTCTGTGCTATCTATGGACTGGAAGAGCCAGTACTGCACCATGTCAGGGCCTGCTGGAGGCTTTTGAGCTGGACAGGGTGCAGCTGGATGGGGGATGCTCTTGCTGTGTGGCTGGAAGCTGCTGGTGGTTGGTGCAGACCCCCGCTCTATGCCGCCACCATTCCCACCTATGAACACTGATAAAACTTGGACACGATGGGCAGTCTCCCCACCACCACGCCCCTGCTCGCCATTCAGATTGTCTTGAGCAGGTGATCTTCCCTTTGGGAGCCGTTTTCTTTTCTTTTTTTTTTGCGGCACCAGAGATTGAACTCACGACCTTGCGCTTGCCGGGCAGGCGCTTAGACCACTGAGCTAGATCCCCAGCCCTGTTTTTGAGACAGGGTCTCACTATGTCATTCAGTCTGGCCTTGAGCTCATTTTGTAGCCCAGGCTGGTCTCGAACTCACAACGATCCACCTGTCTCAGCCTCCCGAGTGCTGGGATTACAGGTGTGAGCCACCATGCCCGGCTGGGAGCCCAGTTTTCTCATCTGTAAGGCAGTTGGCCAGAGTGACGCTGCAGGTATCATAAGGCTCAGTGGTAAATGATACAGGGGAACGAAACTCCCAACCTACTAGATGTCCAGTTCAAGTTCGTGTTCTCTAAAATCAAAGAATGAATTTTAGGAACAACGGAGGATATATGAGCAGGATATATTTATTGAGAGAAAAAATGTTCTGTCTAAGAGAGAGAAGGGGTCCTGAGTGGGTTGCCAAAGACTCTGTCTTTTCTAGGGACTTTTATAGAGTAAAAGTCCACGAGGTGAGGTGGGTCCAAGATGGGGAAAACCTGGGAACTGGCAAGGCAGGCGGGCATGAGGTGGGACAGAACTATGGTCAACCAATAAGATTAACTGTTCAGGTAAAATTGACCAAATCAGGGACAAATGGGGAAGTGAGTCATGTAGCAAGGGAGCATGCTTACAGAGCAGTGACTCTTTCTGTGGGGGGTTGGGATGGTGACTCCTGGCTTCCTTAAAGTGATCCATACCTATTTAGATTATCACTGCCTGATGTTTATACTTAGGGTGTGGCTGCATTTGTTTTGCCTTTTGTCTTGAGATCTGGCCCACTGCAGGAGTTGTCTGCCTCCTCCAAGACTGCCAGGTATCTGGTCTTTCGCATTGGCTCCTTTTTTTTTTGGAAAAGAATACAACCAAACAAAATAAAACAGAGTAGAGTCAATCACTACAAAACAATGAACATGGTACATGACTTCTAAACAGGGTAAAAAGCAATCGATAATGGCTACCATAGTGCCTCTTGTTATCTGCAATATATATTTATCAGGGATAAATAAAATCAAACAAAATAGAACAAAATAAAACCAATTTAAAAACAAAACAAAAAAATACACAAAGCAGAACAATGTAAGCAATACAGAGCTTCAAGATACTAGTAAAACAGCAGTGGCTATCATAATGCTTCTTGTTATCTTCAGAATAATTGCCTACACCTTCAGACATATTACAATCAAACAACAGAATAGAATAAAATCAATCAAAATAAAACAATGAAAGCAATACAGGACTTCTTTTTGGCACTGGGGATTGAACTCATGACCTTGCGCTTGCCGGGCAGGCGCTTAGACCGCTGAGCTAGATCCCCAGCCCTATTTTTGAGACAGGGTTTCACTATGCCATTCAGGCTGGCCTTGAGCTCACTTTGTAGCCCAGGCTGGTCTTGAACTCACAATGATCCGCCTATCTCAGCCTCCCGAGTGGTGGGATTATAGGCATGAGCCACCACGCCCGGCCTAATACAGGACTTCTAAACAAGATAATTGGACATCCTCAATGACTGCAATTATATATTTTGTTATCTTTTAAATAGCTGTCCATGCCATCAAGTATAATAAAATCAGACAAAACAGACTAAAACGAAACTAATCAGAACAATGAAGACAATATGAGTTTCAAATCATGAAAATAGATTAACAGTGGCCACTTCCTTCCTGTTTTAGAAAATTCCTCCCCTTTGACTTTCCCAATGTGTATTGTGTATTTTCAATCCCACTAACTCCTTTAGTTTGTTATACTAGGGAGACAACACAAAATTCACCCATGTGAACCATTTCATCCATGAGCGTGATCTCAAGTTGCCTCTATACACCTACAAAAGCCTTGAGGTCATCTTCCTTTATAGCTGAGTAGGTTTCCACCACATAAAATGCCATGTCTTTCTTATCTATTCTGCAGTTGATGGGTAAGCTACCCCTACTTTTCTTTTTTGGTTCCCAGTCACATAGCGCATTGTTCTCTCTCCTTTGACTTTCAGTCTATGAATTTTCTTTCTTGTTAAATGTATTTCTTGTATAGAGCATATTGATGGATCCTATCTCCTGATCCACTCTGCCCGTTTCTTTCTATTGGTGCCTTGAGGCCCTCTTGTACTGCATTGTCTCTGCCATCTGCATTGGCTCCTTTGAGGGCCTAACCCTGTCTGACTGCCTATAATATTTCTAACTAACTCGACTGCCTATAACAGTAATATGCATAAAGGTCTGCAAAAACCTGGCAGGGTCTCAGTTGTCATTATTAAATATTGGAACAGTTTTTGAGATGGTCTTTTTTTTGAGACAGGGTCTTGCCATGTAGTGCAGTACCGTCCGTACAGGCTTGCTTGAACTCACCGTAGAGCCCAAGCTGATCTTGAACTCATGGCAATCCTCCTACCTCACCCTCCAGAGTGCTGGGATTACAGGAGTGTGCCACCATCCCCAGTTTGACACAATCCTGTTATGTACCCAGGCTGGCCTTGAACTCAGTGATCCTCCTGCCTCAGGCTCCAGAGAGATAGGATTACAGGTCATGCCAGGAGCTGATATGGCTTCAGTGGTTATCTCTCCGCCCAAAGAATGAACTCCTCCAACCTGGGGCCCTTCCCAGAGCACTAGCAGTGTCCAGAGGCAGGTATGAAAGTCCAGAAAGCAGGGGATAACAGCTCTCCCTGGGAAGGTCTGTGAAGCCTGATGCTTCCTCCTCCTTTTTGGGAGAAATCAATGCTAGACAAGCTGTGGTATGCAGGAACTAGGAAGAGCTGATGGAACAAATTATCAACATGGTGAAAGTCTGTCCCTTAAAATTTAAACATGTAGGTAGGGCAAGGTGGTATATGGCTGTAATCCCAGCACTCAGGAGGCTAAGGCAGGAGATCATGGCAAGCTCCAGGCCAGCCTGGGCTACACAGTGAGTTCACGGCCAGCCTGAACTACACAATGGGACTCTTGTCTCAGAAAACAAAAATACAAACAAACAAACAAAAAGACTTAAACATGTAACTCAAGGATTGCTGTGAGTCTGAGGCCAGACTAGGTTACATAGTGAGTTCAAGGTCAGCCTGAACTACATAGTGAGACCTTATTTTAAAAAACAAACAAACAAGCTGGGCATGGTGGGGCATTCCCGTAATCCTAGCACTTGGGAGGCTGAGGCAGGAGGATTGTAAGACCAGCCTGGGCTACAAAATGAGCCCAAGGCCAGCCTGAGCTGCATAATGAGACCCTGTCTCAAAAAGACAAAAAAAAAAAAGATGAAAAAACCAAACCAAAACAAAACAAAACATGTAACTCACATGCTCCCCTATTAGGGTCTTTACTTGATGTTCTTTATGCCACTGAGCTAAATCCCCGGTGCTTGTCTTTTTGAGACAGGGTCTCACTATGCCATTCAGGCTGGCCTTGAGCTCACTTTGTAGCCCAAGCTGGTTTTGAACTCGCAATGATCCTCCTGTCTCAGCCTCCTGAGTGCTGGAGTGGTGGGATTACAGGAATGTGTCACCATGCCCAGCACTTCTAAATATTCTTGAAAAACTTCCATGATATCACACAATTTCACAATGACTAGCTTGTAAAAGCCAGACTTCTCAATTTGAAGCAGTTTGCACGGCCATCTATCTACCCGCTGCAGATCCTTCATTCTGTCTCACAGATGCGGGGAGGGCAGAGGCCTTGGAGGGACCGCAGGCGAACGCTGAGGTGGGAACAGTACTCCCCACCCCCATCCTCCGCCCAGGGTGAACAATCGCATCTGAAGTGAGTGGGTGAGGGGTGTTCCAGGCGTGGCAATGAAAGGGACAATGGAAAGCTCCGCAGCAGAGCTGGTAGAGCAGAGGCGTTTCCCGAGCAGGAAGGAACTGTATCTATGTGACTCTGAGGCAAGGTGACTTCCCATGCCCAGTGGCCTGCCCACGTGAATGGTTTATCTGATGTGACCCTGACTCGGCCAGTGACTCCCCAGTACATCCTGACCAGGGCATCTGCCCAGCAAGCCCAGGCTCACTCCCAGCACCACTCTGCCCTGGGAGGAGAAGCACAACTACTCTTTCTGGGGCTACCAGAGGGGAGGATGGCTGAAGTCTCACCTCCAGCTGGGTAGTTTCTCCACCTTACCTGATCTTTCTAGGAGACTTCGATGTTATCACAGGGGTCCACTTTGATTCACTCACCACGCGTTTGCTCACTACCTGCCATGTAGCAGGTTCTGTGCTGGCCTCGGAGGGGACAGGAATGAGAAGGAAAAGCACGGCACTTGTCCTCACAGAGAAGCCATGCTGCAGGGCAGAGGGTCCAAAGGGAAAATGTCACAGTTGGTGGTAACCAGAGTTATGAAGGACAACCAGGCAGGAGGTCCAGCAATGGGACAAACTCAAGAGAACACACAGTGAGGCATGTGCGAGGGTCTCCTTGGGACCTTATCCTGGGTGAAGGGGCAACTGTGGCATGACCCAGCAGCAGGAAAACAAGCAGAAACTGGTCAACAGGGCTGGGGATCTAGCTCAGCAGCCCAAGTGCCTGCCTAGCAAGCACAAGGTCTTGAGTTCAATCCCTGGTGCCGCAAAAAAACAAAACAAACAAAAAAAACTGGTCAACACCAAGACACAGAAGCTAAGAAAACCTGGGTACTCGGGGCACATAAGTGAGCCCTGGCACACAAAGCAGAGAAAATAAGTAGGGCTGGGTGAGCAACGAGGCTGGAAAGCTGGGAAGAGCCTGGTCCCAGCTTGGTCAGTCTGTATGGGGAACCCAGAATTTAATCTCACTGCAGCTACAAGACTGGGACCCTTTCTGTGGTGGAGGGACAAGATCTCAGGCTGCTGCTGGGGTCAGAGCAGATGGTGGCAACAGCAGAGGTTAAGAAGTGGCCTGGCCTGAGGTGTTTAGGACTTGCTAACAGTGTGGAGAGGTCAGCTGGCTTCAAAATGAGGGGCCTGGATGTGCCAGTAGAGATGACCAGGTCAGTCTGAGTGAGGGGAAGGCAGAACTAGTGCTGTCTCCTCATGTGGGTCTGGGAGGTGCTTGTCCGACCCACAGTCAGTCGTGCGCACACAGCACTGAGAACTGTGGCCAGGAGAGGTTACATGGGGCAGGGGCAGCAGCGACAGCACCGGCAGATGATGTGGGTCTCCAGCTGCAAGGACAGACTGCTTCAGGCTAAGATGGGTGACAAAACCTGCTGCAGGCCAGTGGGACCAGGGACAGCCGCAGGAACGAGCAAGAAGCAACAGGATCCAAATACATGTGGAGTCAACAGTGAGATACAGACTCTTCCGCTTTTTTTTCCCCCAGCACTGGGGACTGAACCCAGGGCCTTTGCCTGAGTTACATCCTCAGCCCTTTTTAAGACAGGGTCTTGCTAAATCACATAGGTTACCCAGCTGGGCTCAAAAGTACGATCCTCCTGCCTCAGCTTCCCAGATGCTAGGACCACAGGCGTGCACTCAGCTAACCACTTTTGTTGAAGTGGACACAACTGGATGTCAGGAAGCTGAGGGATTGGAGGCTTTGAGAGGTACAAGTGAGCTTGTCGCTCAGCTGGACTTTCAGTGGGAAGTACGAGGTCAGGGCTATAGTTGAGAGAACAAGCTGCTCCAGTAGGGCTGCTGATTCAGATCTGAGGCAGAAATTTTAGTGAAACTGGCTGCTTTCTGAATGGCTGGGTTGCTGAGGTACTGCTGGATCTTCCCTGGGTACAGGGTGGTCAGGTCCAAGCAGAGAGGGAGGTTCTGCGGTCATCACAGTTTACACACCTCTGTAACACAGGCGGAACTCAAATTACTTCCTGATTCAGTAGCCAACAGCAGAAACACTGATCACTTAAACAAGAATTTATTTTCAGGGTTATATTTGTACTACAGGTTTAAGATTTAATATAATTTAATTCACATATAAAGACAGCTGTGGAGACTGTCTGGGTATCAGACAGTCTATGGCCTGTGGGGAGGTGGAGTACTGAGGTTCCCGCTCAGGCCTGAGCTGACACCAGCTTGCTCATGCCGGAGAAGTAGGCTTTCTCCCTGTCGCTCATCACTTCGAAGTGCAGCGGCCTCCGGCAGAAGTTGCACTCTGCGGAAGAATGTGGCTTCAGCTCCAGCCCCACCTGCTTCCACGTGGTCAGCAGATTCTCTGCAAGGAGAAACAGTTTTAGAATATGACATGAGTGTTTTCCTGAGACAAACAAAATTTGTTTACACAAAAACTTGTACAGAAAGTGAAAACAACCCAGACACCCATCAGCGGATGGATAAACAAGATGTGGTAAGTCTGTAGGATGGAAGTCCTTGGTAATAGTCAGTGAAGTGCCGATGACTGCTAATATAGGGATGAACTCTAACAACACTGCTGTGGGAGCCAGGCATGGCGGCCCACACCTATCATCCCAGCACTCTAGGAGGCTGAGGTGGGAGGATCACAAGTTCAAGTCCAGCTTAGGCAGCATAGTGAGATCCGGTCTCAAAATAAAAAATTTCAGGCTGGGGATATAGCTCAGTGGCATAGCGCCTGCCTGCAAGTGTGAGGTCCTGAGCTTGACTGCTGGCACCAAAAAAGTGATAAGTTTTTTGAAAAGGGATGGAGAGGCCAGGGATATAGCTCAGCAGCATAAGCACCTGCTTGGCAAACACAAGGTCCTGAGTTCAATTCCCAGTGTCAAAAAAAAAAAAAAAAAAAAGGAGGGGGCTGGGGATGTAGCTCAGTATCTCGGTATGAAGGTGCTGGGTTCCATCTCCACTACATATACACACACATACACAAATAATAATACTCAAATAAAATTTTAAAAATTAAAAAAATAAAAACTACTGTGCGTGAAGAGGCCAGGCATAAAGGACCACATGTCTATATGGCTTCTCTCATGTGAAATGTCCCAAATAGGCAAATCTAGAGAGAAGCAGCAGAAAAGCAGTGGGCAATGCTGGGGAAGACTGACTGCTAATGGGCACAGGGTTTTTCTTGAAGAGATGAAAATGTTTTGGAATTAGATAGAAGTGATATCATACCTGCTGTGAATTCACCTAAAAACACTCAACTGTGTGTGTTGTGTGTCTATATATACATTTTCTTTTTTTTGGGTTGACACAGGGTCTTACTTTATAGTGCAGGCTGGCCTTAAACTCAAGGCAATCCGCCTGCCTCAGTATCCTGAGTGCTAAGATTATAGGCATGGACAACACTCAGCTTCAACTATGTACTTTAAAAGGGTGAAGTTCACATAGTGAATTATATCTCATTCAGGCAATAAAAATAAGCAGAAAAAGCTGGGCGTGGTGGCTCACGCCTGTTATCCCAGCACTCGGGAGGCAGAGACAGGCAGATCGTTGTGAGTTCGAGACCAGCCTGGGCTACAAAGTGAGCTCAAGGCCAGCCTGAACAGCATAGTGAGACCCTGTCTCAAAAACACCAGGGCTGGGGATCTAGCTCAGTGGCCTAAGTGCCTGCCTGGCAAACACAAGGTTGTGAGTTCAATCCCCGGTGCCGTAAAAAAAAAAAAAAAAGCAGAAAAACAACAGCCGGACTTGGACCTTATCTCACAAGCAAAGCTGCTCCAACATCTCCCCAGTCACTTAAAATTGAGCATTCCAGGGTCTAGGAGTGGGCCCCTGGGTTCAATCTCTAGTACTAAAAAACAAAGCAATACCTGAGTCTGTCTTTCTTTCTTGGTTTGTTTTTGGTTTTTTGAGACACAGTCTCAGTATGTAGCCCAAGCTAGCCTTGAACTTACCATGTAGCACAGGCTAGCCTAGAATTTGCAGTGATCCTCCTGCCTCAGCCTCCTGAGTGCTAGGATTATAGGCATGTGCCTCCACACCCAGCAAACACTTCTAACAGAACATTAAGCCTGTTACGAAGCTGAGGGCTCAGGAGGGACTGAGCCTCCTCAGTCCCTGCCTCTGGGTTAGACACTGGGGTAGGTGGTGGCAGTATAGACACACGAGTGGTATAAAATGCTGTGCAGTTTCTCTGGGTGGCAGAGGACAGGGTCAGTTCAAAGACTACAGTGAGGGAGTGGAGAAGAGCACAGAGAATTGAGAGCTGGTCGGGGCAGGCTGGGGCATACTCAAGCCTTTTAAAGGCTCTGCTCTCCTATTGTGCTCATTGCTGTGCATCATTCAGTGGGGGCCCTGAGAAGCAGGGCAGACTAGCAGGCCTCCCGAGAGCTTCCAGGGGGCCCTGCACACTCTTAGAGTGAGTCCAGCAACTAAATGATTCCTAGGGCTTTGGGCACCTGAGGCATTCTTAATTACCTTGACCAAAGAGAATAGAATCTGCCTGCCTCTGCAAAGCCTCAGTGATAAACACTGCATAACATTCTTACACAAGCCTCCAGAGAGGCTCCCACATCCCTGCAGGCACTCACCCAGGAAGTAGCTCATCATCTGGGGCGTGTGGTGAGGGGTGGGTGCAATCCGAAGCAGCTCCTCCCCCCGTGGCACTGTCGGGTAATTGATTGCCTGGACATAGATGTTATGTCTGCTCATTAGCTCGTCACAGACTTGTGTATTTTTAGCAGCATCAGCAACCTAAGTTTGATGACAGCAGAAGACAAGGTCAGAGCATGATGGGGTACTTCTTGGCAGAGAGATCACAGTGCCCAAGAGACTCAGGTTCAAGGCCAGACTACAACATGTGCAAGCCTGGGGAGGACCAGAGAACCAAACCCGCATTACGAGTAGATTTCAGCCAGATGTGGTGGTACACAGCAGTAATCCCAGTTACTCAAGAGGCTGAGGCAGGAGGATTACAAGTTTGAGGCCAGTGTGGGCAATTTGGGGAGGCTCTGTCTCAAAAATAAAAAAAGGACTGTGGATATAGCTCAGTGGAAGAGCACTTGCCCAGTATGAATGAGGCCTTGGGTTCAATTTCTAGCACTGCAAAAACAAACGAAGTAAATTACACACTACTTCCCTCCCAGGAAAGCAGGGGTTTGTTTTGTTTTGTTTTGTTGTCTTTTTGAGACAAGTTCTCCCTATACAGTCCAGGCTGGCCTTGAGCTGACTTTGTAGCCCAGGCTGGTATCAAACTCGAAATGATCCTCCTGCCTCAGCCTCCCGAGTGCTGGGATTACAGGCCTGTGCTAGCACACCTGGCTAGCAGGGCTTCTGTTCATACCAGCTGGTCCTCATTACCAAGATGTCTACCCACTCTGGTTATACTAACTATAATCCCTACACTGGTTCGCCTGGAACACCAACAGGACTTCCGTCTGTAGTAGGAAAGGCAAGACCTGTTTTGAAATTCACTATGTACAAAGCCACACTTCAAAGCTGGCTGAGCCCAGGCTCTGGAGCTTTCCAGATGCATGCTCTGCATTTACCCTGTTAAGGTCAGTGATCTGGAGAAGGAACCTCTGTGCCAGCCTTCTGGGTTCGAAGGCTTCGTCCTCACTGTGAAGGCAGCCAAAGGCAGAGACAATGCAGAGGGCTGCTGGCTACAGGCCCTGGCCTGGCCTGACAGTCACGTGCCCAAGCCCAACTTCAGGAAGGTGGAACCAGAACGTCTGCACGGCATGTGAGGCACAGCCCCCAGGAGTCCAAACACAGACAGGCCATTACCCGCACAGGGATGATGTGGCTGGGGCAGTGGACCACTGGGAGGCCGGCATCCATGAGCATCTGCCTCATGAGCTTGACATTGCGCTGGTGCTGGCGGCGAAGTGCCCGCCCCTCGGCACTCTTCAGGATCCGCACGGACTCCAGAGCTCCGGCCAGCAGCATGGGAGGCAGGGAAGTGGTGAAGATGAAGCCAGCCGCGTAGGAGCGCACGGTGTCAACCAGAGAACTTGTGCTGGCGATGTATCCTCCAACACAGCCAAAGGCTTTCCCTGAGAGTAGACAGCTTCATTATAGCACTAACAGCCAGGTGCTGCACCACCTCAGATCATTTGTTTTCTCCTTATCTTCTTGTTCTGTCCCAAGACTGACAGAAGTAGAGTGATGTCCACCATGGTTAGAAGGGCAAAAGCTGAGAGGCTACGAAAAGGTCTTGCCCAGTCACAGAGCCAACTTCAGAATGTGGTCTCCAGAGCAGGCCAGCAGCCCTGTGACTGCGCCGAGTGGCTAGGGCCAAGTGGCTGGCCTCTCTTCCCACCATTTCCTCTTGCCTGCTCTTCCTCCCAGCCAGGCCTGCTGCTCTGCTGCCAGCCAAAACTCCCTCTCCCCTTTTCTGCACTCCGTGCTCCTGGGAACAGGATGTGAGCTGGGTGCTGGTATTACTTCCTATTTAAGCAAACATACCAAACTAACCATGATGGCTTACCAAATAAATAAAAAAAAAAATCAGAACCTGTTAGGGGTGGTTTAGGGCCAGACTTGTTTTTCAATTCTAGTTAAATACATTGTAAAATCTGTATCTCAAGTTTCAGGATTAAGGACTTCAGAAGAGTTCTCAGAGATCTTAACATTATGTTCTGTAATGAACACTTTTGCCAAGCCACAGGAGGGTCATGTGGGTTCAAACTCCTACAGTGGAAAATTTATCCCACAGCCTTTGCCACCTCACACTGACCACAGCTTCAAAGAGTGCGCGTCTGAGAGTGCCTTGAAAGAGAACAGCCTTTCCTGATGGGGCCCCACCCAGAGAGCCCCAGGTTCCCTAGGCTTGCATGGGGCTCTGCTCCCCTTGGCAGGGCTGAAGGATACTCTCTTTGCCCACCCATCCTTTACCAATTTTAGGCCTCAATGTGCACTTTAGCTGACTGCTATATGGATTTCCAACTGCCTTACCAACTTTTGAAGTTTTTAAAAAGTCCTCAAATGTTTAAAATTTACATCTCATCTCTTCAGGGTCCTCAAAGGGAAAGGCAATGTCTATAATAATGAGCAGCATGCAACACACATATCTATCTCCTCCACAACCATTCCTTTGTTTGTTTCTTTGGAGACAAGGTCAGACTGACCTTGAACTCTCTGCAAACCTCCTGCCCTCCTGAGGGCTGGGATTGTAGGCTTGCCCCACCATGCCCAGCTCCCTACAAGCATTTTGATACAGATCCAGTTATTTCCATTGTATTGACAAGGAAACTGAGGTGTGGAGAGGCTAACTACCAAAATGGTGTTATACAACCTGTGAGTCAAGCAGCCAGAATGAAGCCCAGGCAGCAGGGCTCCAGAGTCCTGCTCCCCACCACAGTGAGGTGCTGCTTCTGCATGAGAGGACCAGAGGAAAAGCATGGGGAGCTGGAATGTTCCTTTGTGGGAGACATGTACTTCCGTACATGCCTTGGTCCTAGCAACTGCCCTAGCAGGAAAATATGGAAACTTCTTTTTAATTTAGGTGAATAATCTGAGGCCTACACAGTAAAAGCTCTTGCTATGTTAGAGCCATGACTATGTTTGGAATGAGCTCACATGGCCATAAATGATATTCCTAACATGCCTGGCTGTAAGGGTTTTCAACTTCCAAAAGATTCTGCTAAGCTGGGCTACCACTCACTGAGACAAAAAAAAAAAAAAAAAAAAAAAAAAAAAAAAAAAATCACTCTAAAGAAGAAGTGGCAAAAAAAACAAAACAAAACAAAAAAAACAAAAAAAGAAAAAGTGGCCAAATTGACACACTACCACTGTCTCCTCACCTGATTCCAGTCAGGCTATTCAGTCCGTGGTCGTTAGGATAACGTAATTTTAGTGCAGATGAGAGAACATGCAAAGTATGCATACCAAGTGTTCCAGAAATGATGTCCATCTTTGGCATGACTCCATCTCGATCACCAATTCCTCCACCTTGAGCCCCATACAGCCCCACTGCATGGACCTCGTCCACAAAGGTGATCGCCCCAAACTCATGGGCCACATCACACAGCTCTTCCAGTGGACACACTGCTCCTGAGGGAAGACACGGGACTGCTCTGAAAAGCTCAGCACTTCAGAAATTTTGATTAGAGTCAGAATAAAGTAGCTTCGTTCTAATATCATTTTTAATATTGGGAAGAAAACAAACTTCTCCCAATTTCTAGGTTACCTTGTGGTCTCATAGAACATAGTAAAAGCCAGAGTGGAAAATCCAAACTGACACAAATCCACATAATGACTGCCAATTACAAACCACAGTAGAGAGCAAAAGAAAAATAAAACACCATGCATTGGGGGGAGGGGGAATTGTGTTATGGATCAACCCAGAGCCTTGATCAAGCTAAGCAAACACTACCACTGAGCTACATCCTCAGACCCAAAACACTGTACTTTTTATAAAGATAGTTCAGGTCTTACTTTTCATTTCAGGTTTTAGACTAGCTTGCGTGTAGACTTACCATCCATTGAGTGGACAGTTTCAAACGCAACAATCTTAGGCACTGAGGGATCAGATCTTTGCAACAGTTCCCTGAGGTGGCCGACATCATTGTGGCGGAAGATATACTTTGGCACGCGGCTATTTCGAATCCCTTGGATCATGGAAGCATGGTTGCCAGAATCCGAGTAAATCTCACAACCTAATATGATAAACATGTTATTTATTGCCACCAAGTCAAAGAAAACTTGTTTCCTAGACAGAGACAACAGACTTTTTCCTGAAAATGTACTGAAAATGCCCATTAGGAAAAGAAAACCCTGTGCCAGTTTTTGTCCTGGCATAATAACTAGCCAGTTCTTCTCCTTTGAGAAGATTCAAAGGAATAATCCTGTCAAGAGCAGTTAGTCTGCCTTTAAATCCAGGGCCTCACTCCAAACTTGATCAAGAGATAACTAATAACAAGCAAGAGATTTCTCCAAAGAAATTTCTTGAAATATAAAGCACACCTGAGGGAATTAGCTTAAGAACATGATCTTTCATGTTTGTTTGTCTCAAATGGTCCTGCTACTTAGCCCAGACTGGCCTCAAACTCATGATCCACCTGCCTCAGCCTCTGTGGTGCTGGCATTATGGGTATATGAGACCACACCTAGCACATACCTTTCATGTTTGAATCTTCATTAGTAAAATGTTCTACTGGAACCCCTACTATGCAATTAGCACTTCATGCCCAAAAAGGAAATGTTCCCAGACAGGACTGTTACTGTCAGTTGAAGGCTTTGGTAAGCCTTCTTTGTTGTTACTACTAAGAAATCCAAAAAGCTCTTAAGGTACCCACACCAGGCGCCCTTACCCGGCATCATCTTAGCCAAGGTGAAGAGGGTTGAGTCATTGGCCACAAAACATGAGGAAAACAAGAGCGCTGCATCCTTCCCGTGGAGGTCAGCCAACTCCTGCTCCAGCTCCACATGGAATTTACTAGTTCCAGAAATATTTCTTGTACCACCTGCCCCAGCACCATGTTGTTTCAAAGTCTCTCTGTGGGGTTGGAGGGAACGGGGACAGAAAGACACTGAGAGAGAGACAGATAAATAAAACTCATGGTTCTGAACAGCATGTGAATTGGTCCCCTTTCCAGGGTCCAGGAGACTAAAACTTGTAGACCCAGCAGCTCTCTCACTGTGAAACCTGGGGCCAGAAGTTTCAACTGACTGCATCTTCAGAATAGTGGGAATAACTAAAAAGTCATCTGAAATATTTTCGAAGGCTAAGAACAGCTGTACAACACTCTCAGTTGACTATTCCCCTATTAAAGATCCACCCTGTATAAATTTATCAGTGCCTTGCCAAATAATGCCGGTATTGGAAAGCCAGGGGTACTTACACAACTGCCGTGCACACCCGCGGATGGCGGCTCATCCCTAGATAGTCGTTGCTGCACCAGACCGACACCTGCTTTTTGGTGATAAGGGAGTCAGAATAGTCGTCTGCCATGGGGAAGATATGTGCCCTCCGGTTCACAGTTTTAAAAACTCGATAGGTGTGGTCATTTTTTTTCTCATCAATCTTCTTCTCGAAGAAACGATCATATTGAAAAGTGGAGACAGCTAAAAATAAAACAAAAGACAGTGCAGTCCAAAGGTTAAGAAACACATCCAGGTTTTGGGGAACAGATCTGAGTTCAAGTCCCAGTGTGGTTACTTCACAGCAGGGAGATTCCAGGCAAGTGACCTGATGTCCTCATCTTGTGAGGGGTAAACAAGACCGTGCGTTATCAAGTGTTTGTTTGGTACAGCACCCAGAAGGTAGGGGGCAGGCATGAGGAGAAAGCTAGCTACCAACAGCACTTGTTACTGAAACTGAGAACACTTACTTGCTCTAACAAGGACATAGCTTTCAACTCTGAACTCACTACACAATTATTTGCTTTATCTGATGTACACTTAAGTTATAAACTCTCTCCTACATCAGGCAGGTAACAATCAGACTTACACTTCGGCAAGTTATCTTGAAGAAGATGAGACACTCTTTCTGGTCTTTGCTTTCGCATGATATCCTGGAAGTTTTTCAGCAATCCACTCGGATCCTCTCCATCAGTCTTCACAGTGATCACACTGGGGTTCACCGAGGTTTGGGCAACCTCTGTAACAAAAGCAATCACAGGTGAATAGGACTGACCATCTATTCTGAATGTGCTCTGTTACAACACTTTCCAGATACATTGTCAAAAACAGCTTACTTCTTGGTTCCCAAATAAGCTGATCAAAGCCAAAGTTAGTTTTTAAAATTGGAATATGTTGTGATACATATCAAAGTTAGTTGCTCTGAGTGTGGTGGTGCATGCCTGTAATTCTAGTACTCTGAAGGCTGAGGCGGGAGGATCACTGCAAGTTTGAGGTCAGCCTGCACTACATAGCAAGACCCTGTCTCAAAAAAAAAGTTAGTTGTAACCGAGGTATGAAACAACTCTTCTTCTAATGGCCACCTTTCATGCTGGTTTTTTTAGGGTTACCAGTCAAGTATTTTTTTTTTAAAATGAGCAGGATACATTTATTGAGAGAAAGAAAGCTTCTGTCCAAGAGAGAGACAGAAGGGGTCTCTTAAAAACCAGCTGGGTGTGGTGATGCACACCTATAATCGTAGCACTCAGGAGGCTGAGGCAGGAGGACTGCCATGAGTTTGAGGCCAGCCTGAGCTACACAGTGAGTTCAGGCCAGCCTACCTGCACAGTGAGACCCTGTCTCAAAAAATAAATAAATAAATAAATAAATACATGTGAATAAATAAATAAGATCCAAAGTTTTCTAGCTGGTTGGTATGCCTTTCCTACTACACCCATTCCCATTCTACTATCTGCCCTATTCTATTTTTTTCACAGAAAATAATTTTGGCCACAGGCAAAATTTTTTTTTTGAGACAAGATCTCATTCTTTAGTCCACACTGGTATTGAACTTATGATCCTCCTTCCTTTGTCTCCCAAGATCTGAGATTATAGGCATGTACCTCTATGTCTGGCTCACATGTATATTGTCTGCTGCTGAGGCTTTGGGGGTCACTGGGGTTGAGGTGGAATTAAGGTTGCCAGTCAGTAGGACATGCAGGACTCCTTGGGACTCCTTGGTAGTCCTAGGATCAGCACTTATTGCAGACTTCAGTAACGCCATTATTTCTACCTTTTGTTCTATTAAATGGTGGGAAAGATCACAGGAACAAAGGATAGCTGGGAGAAGCTCAAGACTACTGGTTCTTTAGAGACATTAAACAGTTCATTCGAAACCTGGCCCCATTCTACACATCCACCAGAAAGAAAATCCCACATTTTGCAACACAATTCTCTATTTTGAGGACCTTCTTCCTTGTCCCTAAAAGAGGAAGGTGTCCACACAACTACAGTCCTAATAATAGCTCACACATAGATCCAAGGATGCCAAGAGCCAAAATGACCTCTTTGCTCTAATGGTCCCGCCTTATCTGTTACCTTTCCGCACAGCATGCATCTCCTGCACATCCTCCTGAAGCTCCAGACTGGCTTTGCGGAAGACACTGCTGCCCTTCTGGCTCATCTGTGCTGCCAGGAAAGGGCATTTGCTCGCAGTGCCCTGGCTTGCGGCAGGTGAGGGATGACCAGGTGGAAGCTGTGTGCCATCTGGAGTCTGCTGGGATCTGTCAGGAGCCTGCTGGACCTTGGCTTTGGCAGTTTTGTCTTCTGAGAGGGGAAATGAAAAAATGAAGTGTTAGATCTGGTTTAATGGTCCACAAGAAAACACTGACTTTCTTCTTTTATTGCCTCAAAGATAAGCTTTGCACTTATTCTACCTCACAGTCCAGGCCAAGATTATGTTTATTAGGTCTTGCTGTTTTCTTATCTGCCTCACTGGAAGCAATACGCCTGTGACAGGCTCACTGGAACATTCCAGTTACAGCTCAAACACAGCATATTTCCTCTATAGATCCAAAAATGTATCCCTTCCTAGTTTTAAACAACCCAGAGCTCTTGAGTTGAATATTGTCAGTAATTTCTACCCAACACGTGCTCAGTATATTTTACGAGAGGAATACTCTATAGTAATTCAAGTATTCACACGTTTTTCTTTGTTAATATTTTAGAACAGATTCTTCATAAAGTAGCTTGCTTACTGCATTAACAAAAACTACTGGTTTTCTTCTAAACAAAATAAATTAGACTAAAATTTAGATATACATATTGCTATCTAATGAAGTTCAAACAACTGTATACTAAGAAAAAAATAAGGGTAGATCACATTCACATACCTCACCTACTTTTATCTAACGTCATCAAAAGAAGGCTGCTAACAACACAGTTGGCTGGTAATTATACTTCTAGTTATGATTTCCCTTTCTCTTTTTTTTTTTTTTTTTTGTGGCACCAGGGATTGAACTCATGACCTCATACTTGCCAGGCAGGCACTTAGGCCACTGAGCTAGATCCCCAGCCCTTGTCTTTTTGAGACAGGGTCTCACTATGCCATTCAGGCTGACTTTGAGCTCACTTTGTAGCCCAGGCTGGTCTTGAACTCAGAACAACCCTCCTGTCTCAGTCTCCCGAGTGCTGAATTACAGGCGTGAACCACCACGCCCGGCTGCCTTTCTTTCAGCAAATTCATTCACCTTCTTTTTAGCAAAGTCTTTCTTCATCATTTAGTAATAGTCCTGTGAGTCATTATCTAGCCTTTCCTACAACTTGGATAAGGTGTCTCAAAACAGTTTTCATCACAATTTTCTTTTCTCTTTTTTTTTTTTGCAGCATCAGGGATTGAATTCACAACCTCACACTTGCCAGGCAAGTGCTTAGGGCACTGAGCTAAATCCCCGGCCCTTATTACAATTTTCTATAATGGAAAGCCAAAAGTTACTATGAAGTTAACTTCATTCATTATAAAAGTCACATATATTCATTATAGAAATTCTAGAAAAAAGAGAAGAGGCTTGTGATTCAAAACACTGCCACTGCAAACATTCTGGTAAAAAAGACAACTCTTGTAAATAGGATCCCAAATGTACAATAGATACTGTGAAAGTGAAAAGGGAAGAAACTGCACAAAAGGAAAGAACAACTGGGATGAGGGAAAGGAAAAAAGGGAAAAGATCATATATATATGGGCACACAAAATAGAAAATTATACTACTAATCTGTTAGTTCATCAAAAAGAACAGTTTGTGCTTTCACTGTTTGATCATTTCTTCATGGTTTTTTTTTTTGTGTGTGGTTTTTTTTTTGCGGCACCGGGGATTGAATTCATGACCTTGCGCTTGCCAGGCAGGCACTTAGACCACTG
>RJWT010006608.1:0-28885 GCA_004365215.1 Cuniculus paca | reverse complement strand
GGCTTCCTTGTGCTCTGGCTCAGCAAGGCACCAGCAGGTCTCTTGGGTGCTGAGGAGGTCGGGGAGCTGAGTTTGAAGCCTGGATGACTGTGAACTGAGGTTGCTGAGGACTGCTGTGGGGAAAGCATACGGTTAACACAGTCGCCTGCAAGGCGGCTCCTTGGAGGAAAGGGAAATTTCCATTCCATTCCTGAAAGAACTTTTAAAGCCAAAACTCAAATCAAAGAGCAAAGTATAATAACTTCCTCTGGGCAAATTTATAATTAATCCCGGATTAATTGTCCTTAATGAAGTTGAATTAATTACTGGCTGTTTGTAAAGAACTTTGAACTACCTGAGTGCAAAATGGCATTAAAGAAACAGAAAGGAACCAGCATCCTATTAACATTAAGAACAAATCCCAGATAATCGTGCTTCTGCAGGCTGTTTCCCAGCCTTACCGCTCCCAGGGACTGTGCACAGCCAGGAGAACCATGCAGGGCCGGGGAGGGTGCAGAGGGGAGGGTGCCTGCCTGGGGTGCATCTGTGAGGTCTGCTCAAGATGCAGCTATGTGGCACCTTTGCCTGTGCCAGGCCAGGGCTGAGAGCTAGAGGCAGCCTCAGCCCACACGAATGAGTGGGCAATAACATGGAGGCAAACCGGACTCTGAGCTGGAGATGCTAAGAGAAAGCACACAGGAGGAAGCGTGAGGAGTCCTGCGTTTTGCTGGAACAACTCCTCCATTTCTCCCAGTGTGTGTGTGTGTGTGTTACTGGGGGTCAAACCCAGGAGCTCTCTACCACTAAGCTACATTCCCAGGCCCTCCTTTTGTTTCGTTTTTTTAATTTTTATTCTGAGAAAGGTTGCCCAGGTGCAACTCAAACTTGCCATCCTCCTGCCTCAGTCTCCCCAAGTGCTGAGGTTACAGGCCTGTGCCACCGCACTTGCCTTCCTTCCAGTTCTTGGAGTGGGTTTATGACCCACACCTAGCCAGGCAGAACATAGTATTTCCCTCTTGGTACCTGGGTACATGGCATCATTTGAACCAATGAAACTCCATTTGGAGGTTTGTGGAGTCACTGAGGCTGTAACTTGGGGTTTCCAGCAGCCGTCTTGTCACTGTGAGGACAGAGACAGCCTGGAAGTGGAGGTGACTGAGAGGGAGGGACAAAAAGAAAGACAGATACCCTGTCTTCTGAGCCCTAGAAATAAGCTCTGCCCCCAACTTCTTACTTAGGTTTTTTTAATTTAATGGACACTGGTACAGTATTTACCATACAGCAGACACTGCTATGGAAAAACCAACTCACTGAAACCTTGCAACTCTGTCAGTTAGGAACTACTATGTCTACCCACTTTAAAAATAGAGAAACTGTTGCCTGGCACCATGGGACATGCCTGTGATCCCAGCACTGAAGCCTGAGGCAGGAGGATTACCACAAGTTCAAGGCTAGCCTGGGCTACATATGAAGAGCCTACCTAAAAAAATAAATTTTTTTCAGAATTACTAATATGTCTTAAACAAAATGGTTCCCTTCTTTTCTCTCTGGAGATAAGCACCCCTTTTAGGCACTGTGCTAGACCCTGAGATTCAGCCGAAGGTCAAACAGCTGGGGGGAGACAGATAATAAATAATGAACATATTCTGAATGTGTGTTAAAGGGTGATACGTGCAAAAGAAAAATGAGGAGGGAAAGAGGGAGATTGGCGGGGGGCAGGTGTTTTTCTAAGAGGCTGCCCAAGGACAGTAAGTGAGAGGTAAAGATGAACTGAGGAGATGTTTGGGTGAAGACTGCTGAATGAGCCATTCCAGGAGGCTCTAGAGGCATAGCAGGCCCAGTGTGGCTGGAGCTGGCAGGAAAACTGGGTGCGATGAGAGGATGGCTAGGTGTTGGGGTGACCGACTGCCTGCCGCTGCACCGCTGCAAGGACGTGGGCTGTCGCCCTGTGTGAGAGGAGATAGTGCAAGGCTTTGAGAAGAGCGACATGGTCCTGGGTGTTTGAAAAGGCTCACTCTGGCTGCCCTGTGGAGTATGGGAAGTTGAGGATCAAGAGTAGAAGCAGGGAGATCTGTTAGAAGCTGAAAATCACAAGATACCACTATATACTTACCAGAAAGGCTAAAATGAAAAAACAAGCTGGCTTCCACGGCTTACACCTCTAACCCCAGGACTCTGAAAGACTGAGGCCAGAGGATTGCAAATGGAACCCAGACTGGGCAACTTAGAGAGACCCTGTCTCAAAAATGAAAAACTTTAAAAAAGGGCTATAGATGTAGCTCAGTGTGAAGGCCCGGGGTTCAATTCCTGGTAAAACACATGCACACACACACACACATGCACAGAGAGAAAAGAAAAAAAACACTTTTGGCAATGTCAAATAGAGCGTTACACTCATACTCATACTCATACTCATACTCATACTCATACTCATACTCATACTCACTGCAAAACAGAAACTCTCCCATGTTGCTAGGGGAATGTAAAATGGTCCAGCCACTCTGGAAAACAGCCCAGCCATTTCTAACAAAGTGAAAGTACACTAATTATGTGACCCCACAATCCCACTTTTAAGTGTTTAACCCAGTTGAAAGTCATGTTCACCCCCAAACCTGTCATGAACTGCCTTATTCATAATAGTCCCAAACTGGAAGCAACTCAGATGTCCTGCAACAGGTGAATGGGTCAGTACATGACCATGCATCCAGAGAATGGACTACTACACAGCAATAAAAAGGAAACACACACTGCAGTTCCATGAGCATCATGGGTTCATCTCAGCTGCTCTATACTGAGCAAGAGAAGCCACACTCCCAAGGCCATCTGCTATGTTCTTTCATCTATGTAAGTTCAGGCGGAGCTCATAGGGGCGGAGCTCATAGGGCAGAGCCCATGGGTAAGGGGCTGCTGGGCACTAATGCTGTGGAGTTGGCTGGATCACAAAGGACAGTTTGCATTAGTCTGGTCCTATGGCCCTGGGCAGGCTGTACAACAAGATCCCACACAAGGAGGGGTGCCTGGGTGATGTCACAACACAAATCTCAGCATTACTGAGATTCTCTTGTCTTTTCTTTTCTTTTCTTTTCTTTTCTTTTCTTTTCTTTCTTTCTTTCTTTTTTTTTTTTTTTCTGAGACAGAGTCTTGCTATGTAGTCCAGACTAGTCTTGAACTCACTATATAGCCTAGGCTGGCCTTAAACTCATGGCAATCCTCCTGCCTCAGGCTCCTGAGTGCTGAGATTATAGGCATGCAGCACCATGGTTGGCTGTCTTACTTTCTTAGGATAGTCTCCTGGCCTTCGAATCTGCCCTGGCATTTCCATGGCCCACACCACCAGGCTAAACTGTGCTCCCAAGGGTGTTTTCAGGGTAAGGAGAGCACATAGCATTCCCCTCTGCTGCCCTAGCCCTGTGACTGCTAGCTGCTCTCCTGTCCCTGCTGTTCTTTTTGGCCAGTATACTCCATTAGTTTTCCTTCCTCAGCTCCTCTTTGCAGATAAGAATCCTCCTCTGTCTTCCAGAAGCCATGTTGCCTGGCTTCTTTTCTTTCTTTCTTTCTTTCTTTCTTTCTTTCTTTCTTTCTTTCTTTCTTTCTTTCTCTCTTTCTTTCAAGACAGGGTCTTTCTATGTAGTTCAAGCTGACCTTGAACTCACTATGTAGCCCAGGCTGGCCTTGAACTTATGGTGCTCCTTCTGCCTCAGCCTCCCAAGTGTGTAACACCATGCCTGGCGGCCTGGCCTTATTTCACCTAAAGCACTTATATACTGTTTCTCTTACTCACTATTGTAACCCCACAAAGAACAGTACCCAGGCACAGCAGGTGGTCAATCAGTATTTCTTGGAAAACTGAGTAAATAAAGGATGGTGACACATGCTTGGGAGGCTAAGGCCAGAGGATCAAAATTTAAGCCCACTCTGGGCAATTTAACAAGACCCTTAGTCAAATGTGAAAGGCCTGGAGTCCACTTTGCAGGTTCTGGGTTTCATCCTGAATACTGCAAAAACAAAAAAAAGAAACAACCCAAAAAAGAATGAAGTTTCAAAGTCAGAAATTTGGAGACTGAGTCAACTTTCTGTGACAGCTTAGAAACAGGAAAGGTTTGTTTTGGTTGACAGCTTTGGAAGTTGCTGTCCATAGTGACCCCATTGCTTTGGGGCCTGTGGCAAAGTAGCACAGCAAGGTCCAGGCAGCATCCAAAAGAGGAGGAAGGGCTGGGAGCAACTTCAAGGCCACACCCCCAATGACCTAATGTCCTGCCTCTCAGCCCCACCTCTTAAAGGTTCCAACACCTCCCAGTAGTGCCCCTTGGCTGCAGACCAACCCTCTAACATATAGACCTTTGCAGGATATTTATCAAAACCATTGCAGAGATCATTCAAGAATCTTCTTTCTCATTGCACATCCAACTAGTCACAGTGTCCTGTCACTGGGAATTTTGTTGTTCTTCTGGAAATTCAAGCTAGGGCCATCACACTGAGCTATCTTTCAATTTTGAGACAGTTTCTTGCTAAGGCTGGACTCACACTTGCTTTTGTTTGCTTGTGGTATTGGGGAATTGAACTGTCCTATGGCCTTTGCACTGAGTTATAGCACCAGCCCTATTTTATTTGGAGATAGGGTCTTGTTAAATCACTAAATTGTTGAAGGTGGGCTTGAATTTGTGATTGTCTTGCTTCAGCCTCCCAGAGTGCTGGAACTACAGGTGTGTACCACCACATTCCACTTGTCAATGGGAAATCTTTGGGTCTCCAATCCTTTACCTGATGCTCTTGGGGCCAAGCTTGTCTTAGAATTCAGAATTTTTCAGTTGTTCAAGAGGCAATGCAGAGGATAAGCCATTTGTCACATGGTATATCAGGCAATCAAGCGTATTAATCTTTCTGCAATAAAATACACAAGTGCTTGTGGGAAGTAACAGTGCAGCTGAAGCCAGACTCCTCCCAGGTCAGCGCATGGTTTACTTCCAGAGAGCAGTCAGAAAATGTGCTGTTTTCAGAACTTTTTAGGTTTTGTAAATATGGATAAGGTTGGAGAACAGAAACTTTTTATTGTTAATGTAGATTTTCATTTTCCCCAGAACTCTGTTATGAAATGTCTAAAAGTACTTGTACTATTTAAAGAACTTTACAATGAACACTCATATACCTATCATCCAGATTCTATTATTATACTTGTCTCATCACATATGTGTCCATCTAGCCAGTCCTCTCTCCACTCATTGACATAGGTGTTTTGTTTTGCTGTTTTTGCAGAGCTAGGGATCAAACCTAGGGCTTTGTACTAGGCATGTACTCTACCATCAAGGTACACCTCCAGCCCATGTAGGTGTTGCCTTAGAAGTGGAGTCTTGCTGTGTTGCCCAGGTTGGCCTTGGACTCCTGGGCTTGAGTAATCCTGTCTCAGTTTCTGTGTATCTGGGAATATAGGTGCATGTCGTGGTACCCAGCTTAATCAGGATTTTTTGGATGCATTTTAAAGTTAGAGAAATAGTATATTTCCTCCTGAATATTCTGGCACACATACTGTTAACTAGACTTCAATATTTGTTTTTAAATTTAATTTAATTTTTGCAGTATAGGGAATTGAATCCAAGGCTTTGGGCATGCTAGGCAAGTACTCTACCATTGATCTGCATCCCCAGCCCTTCTGGCCCCTTAATAAAAAGGCACTAATCAGGCTGGGGATATAGCTTAGTGGCATAAGCACCTGCCTGGCAAGTGCAAGGTCCTGAGTTCGATCCCCAGTACAAAAAAAAAAAAAGCACTAATCACATCACAAGGGCCCCACTCTTGTGATGTCGTCTAATCTTAATTACCTTTCTAAGGTCCCACCTTCAAATACCATCAATCCCACTGGGGATCAGAGCTTCAACAGATGAAGTTTGGGACCCCAGTGCAGATCCTGGACATAAGAGAGCACTTTCCAAAATTGTGTGGCCTGGTTTATCACAGAGAGTGCAAACTGGCTGTCAAGTATAAGTCAGTGAATTTTGCCTTTGGCCATGACAGTGTTTAAATTAAAAGTTAAATTAGTTGGCAATGTGTAATGGTGAGATTTCACATGGAAATCTTTTCTCTTGAAAAAACTGGAACGATCAGACAATGCAGGCTAGCATTCCTGCCTGGCAATTGCTGGCTGGGGCTGCATTGTGGCTTCTTTCTTTACAGAGTACAGACATGTCCCTACCCTAGGCATCGCAGACCCCCAGGTTTGAGACCTGATAATTGGTGGGAAGCAGCAGTGTAGCTGAGATAATAGGTGAGTTCTCTATTTTGAGCTCCCCAACTGGCCAGAGCAGACCCCCAGATTTGGGACGTGATAATTGAGTGAAGGTGGTAATCTTTCCTGTGACTCTCATCAGATGAGTCGTGGTACCTAGCACACCCACAGCACATTTTACACACAGCTAGGAGCCCAGCCCTTCCTGAGACCAGGCTATGGCCCCCAGGGCAACAACTTCTGAGTCAGAGGTGACACTGTCCTTTGTATCCCCTACCAATCTTTCCCAGAGTTTGCCATGATTGACTCTTCTCCACCACTGAAACCTCATTCTGAGAGGTAGCTATTTCCCCAGCGCTCAAGTCCTTTTTTTCTCTCTCTCTCTCTTTTATTTTTGCATGTTTGTTTTTTGAGACAGGGTCTTGCTAAGTTGCCCAGGCTGGCCTGAAAGCATACTATCTTCCTGCTTTAGTCTCCCAAGTAGCTGGGATTGTAGACTTTATGTGTGGTTTTCTTTTTTCTTTTTTTATTTTATTTAAAACAATAGAAATTTATTTTATCGGCCTAGAAGCCAGAGTACAAAACCAAGGGGTCTGCAGGGCCATTCCTTGCTGAAGGCTCTGGGGTGCATTCTGCCAGTCCTGGTGGCCCCAGGCAGCCCTGTGTATCTCATGAATGCCGACTCTCTAGACATCTCTAGAACCACTTTCATATACAGTTTAATTAATTAACTAATTAATTTTTTCAAATCCATTTTATTTCAATGAGAAAAAAGAGAAGAAAAAAATAAAAAATTTGAAAACACATCAATCGGAGGCAACAATGGTACATACATTGCACACTGTCATCCCCCAATCATTCACCCAGAGCACAAGACATCTGCATTCAATTGTCCGAACAATACCAGTGCAAATCTTTCTCTTCAGTGAACTCAGACAAATCAGTGGTATAACTATTTTAACTATTTTTTATATACATATACATATATATTTTTTTTCTCTTAGCTTCTCACACTAATGAAACATTACAATGTTTACACGTGTGTCTTATTTATTTCACTTATGAGTATGGTCTCAAGTTGCATCCATTTACCTATAGTGTTTAGTTTATCCTTCTTTATGGCGGAGTGGTACTGCATTGTATGAAAATACCACATCTTTTTTTATCCATCCCTCAGTCAACGGGCATTTAGGTTGTTTCCAAGATCTGATTATTACAAATTGTGCTGCTATAAACATGGGTGCACATACATCACTGTGGTATGACGTTTTTAATTCTTTTGGGAAGATACCCAGAAGGCGAATAGCTGTGTTGAATAGGACCACCAATCCTAGTTTTTTGAGGACTCTCTACACTGATTTCCACAGTGGTTGCACCAGTCTACACTCCCACCAACAATGGATAAGAGTTCTTTTTTCCCCACAATCCTCCCAGCATTTGTTACTGGTTTCTTGATACTAGCCATTCTTTCCTGGGTGAGGTGGAATCTCAAGTGTTATTTCAATTTGCATCTCTTCAATGACCAGTGATGTTGAACATTTTTGCACATATTTATTTGCTGTACGTATTTCTTCATCTGAGAAGTGTGTATTTATCTCAGATGCCCATTTTTGAATTGGGTCTTTAAATCTGGCGGGGGGGGCAGATTTTTTGAGTTCTTTTTGTGTAGTTTTATTTTCCTCTGAGGGCTTCTCACTCTCGGAATGGCTCGGATCGATTGCTAGTCTTCCTGCATGTGGCCTGATTCCTCCTGATTCCTATGATATCCTCAGGGCACAGTGTCCCAGCGCTGTGACTAAGTAGGCAGCTGTTAGTAGTACCCAGCAGGCATTCTCTAACTGTATGAAGTGAATGAAGAACGGGGAGTCGCCCAATCCCGGGCTCGTGAAGGTCCAGGTGGGCGGAGCCAGGTGAGCTAGCGGGCCCGCCCACGGTGACCTCGGCAGACACTCGCCCAGGGCACCTGCTGGAGTGCCCGCGGGGAAGGCGGAAACTTCGGGGCCGGAACTGGTGCGCCGGCACCGGGAGGCGGGGGGGCCTTTTACCACGTCGGACCGCGGCCCAGGAGGGTGAGGGGCGGGCGCGCCGGCGGCGGGCGGGATGGCCGGGCGGCGGGTGAACGTGAACGTGGGTGTGCTGGGCCACATCGACAGCGGCAAGACGGCGCTGGCCCGGGCGCTGAGCACCACGGCGTCCACCGCCGCCTTCGACAAGCAGCCGCAGAGCCGCGAGCGCGGCATCACGCTGGACCTGGGCTTCTCGTGCTTCGCGGTGCCGCTGCCCGGCGCGGCTGAGCCCGGTGAGGCGCTGCTGCAGGTCACGCTGGTGGACTGCCCGGGGCACGCCTCGCTCATCCGGACCATCATCGGCGGTGAGCGGGCCGGGCGGGCGGACGGGCGGGACCGTCAGAAACGCGCGCGCGTCACGCGCATGAGCGAGGTGGAGACGCCAGCCAGCGCAGGGCGCGCGGGAAAGTGCAAGAAGTCAGCAAGCACCGTGCTTTGCTCCCCATGCCCGACACGCCCAGTTTCCTGTGTATCCTTTCACGAGAACTCTGGAAACACAAGCATGTCGGTGTTTGTACACATCCTTCTTCTCCCCTGTATAAACCATTCAGCCCCATCAGGAGAGGTCACTGCATCTGTGCCTGTAAAACGCCACGGTTCTTTTTAAAGCTCATTTAGAGTTCCGTTATAAACGCCACCCATCAGATTGTCAACTGAGAAACTCGTTTTTGTTTTTTACAGTCCCAGGGCCTTTGCACTGAGCTACTGGACTGAGCAACTCGAGTGCTCTTTAAAATTAAAAAAAATTTTTTTGAGACAGATCTTGCTAAATCAATAGGTTGCCCAGGCTGGGCTTGATTTCGGCAGACCTACTGCCTCATCCTCCCAGAGTGCTGGGATTACAGGCATGCGCCGCCATGCCTGGTCTTACCTGATATCTTAATGATGGACCTTTCTGTTATGGGGTAGTTTGCTTCTAAAAAGTGACTCCCCAACTAAACGTTACCAGGGTCAGGTTCTCCTTATGGTTCTTCTCGTCTGGAACTAAGAATTGAACGAAACGAGCCAAAAGCAGTGGCAAAGTTCATTCGAGAAAGTAGAAGTGAAGAGCGGGAGAGAAACTGGCTCTGCAAAGCTATCTTGGGCTGAGTAAAGAGACAAAAGGGAGGCAGCAAAGATAACAGTACCTGTTGCATCTGGGAAACAGCTTGGGCTATCATGGAAAGTTATGATAGCATGGTTCCTATGGCTGCCTTTCTTTTATGCTGTCTAAATCTCAAGGAAACCCTCGAGAACTTCTACATTTGGGTCCTGTGAGGAGGTGTTGAGACCCTGTGCTCCAGGCTAAGGTCTGGTCTAGGCCATCCTAGGGAAAAGCTGCTTAGTTCTTCAGAAGGGGTCTTGTAATTAACAAGTCAGCCCACTTTTCCAGCCAGGTTTTGTCATGCCCTAATGACCTATCTCATTTCTGTCCCAGTGCTTGCTACCCCTGCTGCAATGAATATTGAGCAGAAGTCTTTGACTTGTAGACTTGGTTACTGTATTAGTAAGGTTAACTGGAACTGACCTGTCCGGGGTGAAGGTTGTATTTTCAATCATTATGGGCACTGCTAAAATACCTTCCCAAGACATTGTGCCGTTTAATGAATCTTTAATTACTGTTTACAGAAAATACAAAAATACATGTTACTTATGAAGAAGTGGAACATTACAAATAAGACAAAAGTTTTGTCAATTCTGGATTCCTCATCTCTCCAGGCAATACCACTGCTATATGTGTGTGGATTCATTTTCCAAACTCATTTAAGTACACTTTAGGGTCAAGGCTCTAAGAGTGTTTTGTTGTAAGAAAGAATAATGATGATGATATAAACTGCTGGCACAAATGGTCGTATAGTGTAAAGGAGTCTGTTTGCTGCTGATCCAGTGCTGGGTTCCCCACCCCTTTTCATCCCCTTTGTGGACTGATATGGGTATTGCATACGCCTGCAAGTCCTGGCTGGCAGTCGTAGGCAGATGATTATTGGTCAGGCGGCAGGTGGCCTCATGGATTTCTGGGGCATTCTGGGTCCCAGCTGGAGTGGTGTGTTTGTTACTTTGATCTTCGTCCCCTCCCATACTCCATCCTCAGGCAGTCTGGGTCCTTTCCCATTTTACTGTAGTGGCAACTAAGGCTTGAAGTGGTGATGAAACTTAATTGCTCAGGGCAAGTCTAAAATCTACTCAATCCATGGTTCACTCATTAGAAAATGAATATTAAGAGGCATATGATTCTCTACTACCTCCAACCACCTTTGTTTTTTTGAGACAGGGTCTCACTATGTGGTTTAGGTTGGTCTTGAACTCACTATGTAGCCCAGGCTGGCCTTAAACTCATGGTTATTCTCCTGCCTCAGCCTCCTGAGTGCTGGGATTACAGGCATTCACCACTATGCCAGTCTCCCTCTCCTTATAATTGAATTTTTTCTGGTCATACTTAAATACATTTTAGGACATGTACTCTGAGCCAGTCTATTTTGGAAGACATAGGTTAAAAAAAGAAAAAGGGAAGGCAAATTTTTTCATCTTTTCTAGTGAACCCAAGGAGAATTTGATTTTCAGTGGTTCAGCTTATGATTTTTCAACTTTATGAAGGTGTGAAAGTGATAGATTCAGCAGACACTATACTTTGAACTTTGATCTTTTCTGAGCTGAAGGTATGTGATTCTTGTGATGCAGGGCAATGGCAGAGAGCTGTAGCTTGCTGTGCGCCAGGAGATCGTGGAGGGACAGGCAGTGCTTTGCGGTGACGTTGCTCAGCAGTGGCCTTTGGTAGGTTCAGTGAAGAGCATGTTCTATGTAGTGACCTTTCAACCTCTGGTGCCTTTATTGGGACACAGCCTTTTATGAGTCGAGGAGCATCTGTAATTTAGGCCAGGGGCAAAGGATGTGCTTTTGGAGTTGGGCAGATCTGGGCATGAAGGCTGGCTTCCTTCCTTACCAGCTGTGTGACCTTTGAACCTAACTCTGGACCTCCCATCACTGGTAGATACAAGAGCCATGTAGACATTTATTGACTTTTCCCAAATGTTTGCTACTTCCCAGGCAAATCCTGTGAGGAATGTGGTGGTTTCCATGCAACTGTTGAGGAAATGGGGATTCAAGGAGGCAGCTGGTCAGTGGCCCGGTCCAGGTCTGCCTGACTGCAAGGTCAAAGCCCTTTCCACACTTTCCTTACCCTTTCCAGCACAGGTACAGAGAGGCCCTTCATGGGACTAACAGGATTTGGTACTGTCCTGATTCTATAACCAAATGTTATAGACCCTAACCCCAAACAATTAGCAAGTTCTTGGTTTATAAAATCTTAGAAGAATTTTTCTTTTCTTACATATACATAGTTGTTCTTACTGCTTTACTCTCATCTCCTATAGCATCAAAGTGTGTCCTGGGTACGCTGTGACAGTGAGACTACAGTGGCTACCATTCTTCCTTTAGGTTTGAGAATGAGAAGTTTATTTTCCATTTGAATGGAAGAGTGCTTGAGTTTGAGTATGTGCTGTGCCCCAGCCTGCTGCCACAACTTGCATGTGTGTGACAGCCAGTGTTTTGGGGGTATTAGCCTGCTTTTCAAATGATTGGCAGGTAGAGTGTGTGGGTGGACATTGGAACCAACCCTGCTGCCCATGAGCTGGACCAGTGAAGACCCTCAGCTGTCCTTGTGAGTCAGAAATCATGGACATCTTTGCCTTCTTGATGTGGCCAGATTTTTTTTTTTTTTTGGAGACAGGGTCTTGCTAAGTAGTTCAGGTTGGTCCAGGCTGGCCTCAAACTGGTGATCCTCTTGCATTTTCGCCCAAGTGCTGGGATTACAGGTGTGTGTCACCATGCCTTGCGGGATGTGGCCAGATCTTGGTTTAAGGTACCCAAAATCCTGTCATTTTGGACCTGGCCTGCTTGCTCTCTTGCCATCTGGTTTATTCTCTGTGTAGCTGGCAGTGTACTCTCTTTAGAGATGTGCATCAAGACATTAAGACTTTTCAGTGGTTCCCACAGCACTTAGAGGAAGAGCCGTTTTCATCATCAGGCCCACAGGATCCCCAGCCTGGTTCCTCCGTCGTCTGAGCCTCCTCGGTTACTGCTTTCCCTGGCTCCCCACTTTCAGCCACCACCTCCTTTCTGCACCACTGTGTCCCTCTGCACCTTGGTGGCCTCTATGTGGTATGTTTGCTTCCTGATCCTTACGCATTGGCCTGAATGTCCCCTCCCTAAGCAGTCTTCTCTACCCATCCCTCCTCACACTCTGTCCTGTCCCTGCATCATTTCCCTGACATCATCACTGGATGCTCTTTATGTGTTCATTCGCCTGTTGTTTGTTCTGTGCTAGAAAGGGCCACAAGAGCGGAGTGCAACCTTTACCCATTCTAGTCACTGTCATGTTCTCAGTGCTTGGGCCAGAACCTGGCACAGGCTGGGCAGTCAGTAAGATCTGAAGGCTGTGTTCTAGCTGCTGGGCTGGCTGTTTATGGTGTGCAGACAACCTTCTTGGATGGAAAGTGGTTGGCACAGGACCTGTCCTGTCGTGAATGCCTGGTGCTTTGGCTCCTGCCACTCCCTGCCAGGAGCTACACAGGCAGGAAGAGGAGACTGTGCTGTGTACCAGCAAGCTTTGGAGTTCTGTGCACTTTGGGCAAAGGTAGCAGTAAGTCACTTTGCTGAGAGCTGGGGCATGGGGGACAATGGGGACAGAAGAGCTCTCTTGGGAGAGGGAACTACAGTGCAGTTTATGAAGCTTAATTGTGCCCTTCTGCAGTCTAGGCTCAGAGGTAACTGGCAGCATGTGGGCACAGAAGGGCATCAGCATGGCGTGGAGGTGTGCTCCCGAAGGCAGGAAGGCCCTCGGGTAGGTTTCCCCCCAGAGCCTGTCAGCTCCTTGGGACACTGTCGAAGTATGTATGTGGCAGGACTGACTGAGCTAGGGACACAAGGGTGTAAGATTGCTGGGCAGGAGTGCTTGCTGGCAGCAGAGTGAGCACTGCACCTGGGCTCCCTGGGTGATGGGCCTTTTTTCAAGTCGCTGGCTCACTGAGAAAGAGTTAGGTCCTGTGCGGAATGTGTGATCCCTAGGAGGGGGAATTGTAATGGGTGTCTGAGATCTGCAGTGGTATCTCTGAGCTTAATGTCTCTTAAATTAAAGCCTGCTAATTCTGCTGCTCCCCCAAAATACTCTCCACACACACACACAGAGAATCCTTTTTAACTTCAAGAAAATAGGGTTTCACCTCCCTTGATTGATGTGGGGGGCTCATGATGACAATAGTGCTTAAGAATTAGTGCTGTCGTTATTATTTCCCACCATTTCACTGTCAAAACCATGCTGGGTGGTAAAAGGCGATGGTCCCATTGTATAGATGAAAGCAATGTGTCTTGGGAGGCCAGGGAGCCCAGCTCCTCTGACTCCATGGCCCCTCCTCCAGCTTTCTCAGCCTAGATGAAAAAGTGCGCATCCATGCCGCCCTCTGTGGTAGGGTTTCAGGGCCATATTTTTCTCAAATCTCTGTTAGGGAATAAATCTTTCAGGGGTTAGAACTTTGAAAAGATTCAGTAATATATGTTTTAAAGACTTGGGTGGGGGTGAGGGACCTGGGCTTGTCCTTAATCTTACTCCAGCAGTGAAGAGGAGGGCTGAAAAATGCCGGGACCCTAGCTTGGCCATTTATAGTCCTTGGGTAGCTGCTAGGATTAACAGCGTATTGTCTCCGGGTGTTTCGTTCCTGTTGTTAATGAACAGTGGCTCTTGTGCTGGGACTTGTCGACTTGTCGCCCGCTTCTCTCCCCTGCTGCGCCCACTGTGCCAGTGCTGCTTCCTGCGCCGTCTATGACTCGTGGCTCAGGCCTCACTGCCTGGAGCTGACAAGACCTGCCAACATCTGACAGTCCGATGCAGGTCACTGTCTTTGAAGGGGGATAATGCCAGGAGCCCAGGGGTTTTGTTTCTGCAGCAGCTTTGCCTTCTGTGTTTTCCCCGAGTCTGTGCACCGGGTGCCAAGGTGGCAGGATCTCTGTACCTGTGTGCGCTGCTGTCTGAGTGTGCCCTGCTGTGCTCTGGCTCTGTCCAAGGCTCTGCCTTTGGACTTGTGGATGCAGTGGGATTCCTATGTGTGGCCTAGAGTGGTTTTCAATCAGAAACACCCTTGGGGATCTACACACATGCCCAGAAAGCCACATGGTATGAGCAGAGATACGAGTGGGTGCGAGTAGGGGAACTGGACACAGACCTTGGCTGCCAGGAGAAACTCGTGTTGTTCTAATGCACAGCAAATAAAAGCCACTTGTGGTTTTCTTTGCCTTTACTTTTTTATGAGAATCGGTATAGGATACATGATGTTAAATAGTGGTAATTATATATGTGTGTCCTATGATATTGCAGCCTATTTCAGGGAGTTGAGGGGGAAATGACTTCTTCACTGGAACATCTTTAGCCCTAGTGTGTCTTCCAGGCCACAGGGCCCTATTCCTCTGTGCCCACCTGGTGACAGCTGTCTTTTATCCCTCTTCCTCATCAGAGGGCACACACCATGACTGGAAGAGGCTCCTGTCCAGCACTTCATCCTCTACCATTAACTGACACTGGGTTGTTGCTTGTTTCAAAGCATCTCTGTCCGGGAGGAAGCTGGCCCCAGGACAAAGGGTGCCTCTCTGTAAGTGTAAGCTTTTCTGTTTAGCCTGCTGCCTTATCGCTTTGTGGCCTGGCCTGGTCTCCTTCCAAGCCCGGGTGCCTTTCACTGTCTCAGAGACTCAAGGTGTGCTTTGTGCACAGCATTTTCTCTTAGTGCTGGACAGCGGGTGACTTTGGTTTGGGTGACAGAGCAAGAGTAGCAGCACATTAGAGACACAGCCTAGAGTTTAAATTAATGCAGAATATTTGAGCAGGCACCAACAGGAAAGAAAAATGGAAGCAGGTAGTCATATTTCATTCTGTTGGGGTACATTTTTCTTCTCATGGGGCTTGCCCTTGAGAACAAAACATATCAAATGTTAAATCAAAGAATATTTTTGTAGTCATGCTAGGAATAAAAAATAATGCAAAGACTTTGCCTTCTTGTGGCAAATATTTTGCTGGAAGGTTATAATCAAAGTCAGAAGGGAATCATAACCACAGCTTTTGGTAAAGCTGTAATCATTTAAAATTAATTGCTTTTAAACTTTTCACTGAGCATCTCCTTTGTTTTCTACAGCATGTTGCTGGGACTTTTCTTCAAAATCACCCCATTCATGTTAGAGTAAGATTAGCACAGGCATCCCAGGAAAGAGCCCATCCATTCCCTCTTAAGACATGTTGCCCTCCTTGTGGTTCTTCTTCCCATTTTTTTTTTTGGTACCGGGAATCGAACTCAGGACCTCTCATTTGCCAGGCAGGCGCTTGTGGCACTAAGCTATGCCCCCGGCCTGGTTCTTTTTTTTTGACAGAACCTGAGCCAGGCTGGGGCTGGTACCTCTTGCCTCAGAGTACCTGGGTAAAGGCTTGGGTGTCACAAAGAACCTGATGGGACCCATAGTGTTGGCACCAGCCTCCCTGAAAGCCCTGGTGAGGGTATGGCCTCAGGGCAGGGCAGGGAGTGTGGGCTCTCGGAGGCCCAAGTTTGACTGGGACACCAGAATCACTGTGCCATGCCACGCTGCCGTACCACATCTCCTCAATGCAGGGAGCATCAAGGGTAGAGATGATATCTTAGTCATTTCTAGCTCAAGGGGCCAAGCAGATAGTAAATAGTTGGTCATTTTTCAACACAGTTTTATTCAGATACAGTTCACATATCATAAAGTTCACTCATTTCAGTGTGTGCTTGTCAGTTTTCAGAATATTCATAGAATTATGTCACCATCGCCACACTCTTCAGTTTAGGACATTTTCATCACCCCATAAAGGAAGCCTGTGCCCACTCAACTTTCCCACCCCCCATCCCCACCCCATGCCTGGACAGCTCTAATCTACTTAATAGCTCTCTCTATATTGGCGTCTTCTGGATGGGACATATAAATGCAGTCATATGCTATGTGACCTTTGTGTCTGACTTTTTTCATTTGGCAAGTGGTTTTTAAGGTTCATCTACATTGTAGCATGAACCTGCCCTTCATTCCTTTTTAAAAGAAAATCTACATTCTAATTGTGGTAAAATACATATAAAATGTATAGTCTTCAGCATTTTAGGGTGCAATGGCATGTGCTCTTCCGGTTGCTCCTTTCTGTTATGTGTCTGGCCCCATGGGGACATTGGGTTCGAAGCCCCATCTTTTGGGAGCCCACCTGGTGGGAGAGGATCCACGGCATTGCTGTTTGGTGTTCTTATTTGCATACTCAGCTTCTCTGGATGTGAGGCAGGTAGGTGGCCATGCCTGTCTTTGAGGGGTACACCATCCCTAGGAGGGAGGAAGAAGTGGAGGTAGCTCCAACAGCCAGTTCAGAGAAGATGCAGAGTTATTAGGGTTTGATCAGGAGGGACACAGAGATGTGATGCCTGCCTGGGATAGGCAGGAAGGGTGTCCTGTCCTGTGGCCAGGCTATGAAGGGTGACCCGGAGGTTTTGGGCGGAGCAGACACGGAATAGCCTCGATACAGTCCTGGGTGAGTGCAAGCATGGCCCTGGTCCTGGCACTTGCAGACCTGGGACAGTAAAGCACTGAGGCCAGATCAGCAAGGCGTGGGCTACTCGGGGGGGCCTCCGGGAGGAGGGCCTGTAGGATAGTGGAGATCTGGCTATTCCAGCCAGAGGGTTCTGCATGCAGACACAGCGATGAGGGCTTAGAGCAGTGAGCAGGGTGGGACCAGTGCTCCATAGCCTGGAGGCCCTTGTGTGTGTGTGTGTGTGTGTGTCTGAGGGCTTTACTGGGAGACTGAGTCAGAGGAGAGGGCTGAGGCAGGTGTCTTGGGGCCAGGGACTTGCTCCCTGCTCCAACTGCAGCTTTCTGATCTCTCTGGAAGAAGGAGCACAAGAGGAGCCTTCTGCATTTCGCAGCTCAGGAGAGCGAGGCTGGAGAGGCAAGCAGCTTGCTGCCAGCCACACCGTGAGCCTCTGCCAGCTTGCGCTTCCACCTGGGCCTGGTTTCAGAGGCCTGGCTTGGCGCAAGTCTGGCTCTCAGGCCTTAGACCTCAGGTGCATCCAGAGCAAACCATGACTCCCTGGGGGAGCAGTTTATACACACAGTGAGTCAACTGCCATAAGGAGAGAGCTCCCTGCCATTCTTCCCTGGATTATTTGTGTTTCGTGTTTTGTTAATTGGGTCTTTCATTTTCTTGTGCTGTGCGATTAGGCTCCTACTGCTTTGAAGTGGCCTTTGTTGGGTGGGTAGGGAGGACTTAGTTAATGTGGGTGATCTTCTCTTGGCAGGAGAAAAAACAACTTTTGCTGTTGTCAGAGAAGTTGACTTTCTTTCTGTATCTCTTGTGATGATGCCTTGCTTGTCTTGGGGCCCTCAGGAAGACTAAAATAATTTCCTTTGTCTCTAACCTACTTCCTGAGGATATTTATTTGGTGGCATGCACAGGTGCTACCTAAAGATAAACCTGACTTTTTTCTTTTAAAATTAGTGCTTGAAATTTGTTAGCATTGCCCTGCTTGGCCCTAGGAACCTACCTTGCTTGGCCACGTGATTCTGCCTTTGCCATAGATTTATTTGGGTGACTTAAAGCCCTGGGAGCGTCCATGGTTTGTCCTTGGTCATAGGACACTGGGACTCAGCCTTCCTAGTTACCTTGCAGTGGGGTACTTAGACACCCTTGCTGTCTTTGTGGCCGTTTCCTAGTGCATTTTGCTTAAACCCCAAAGACCCTCATGTGCATGTTCCCAGCATTGTGTTCTCTAGAACGATGACCCAAGGCGCCTGAGAGGCGGTCTGCAGAGCATCTTTACACCAGCAAGACTCATTTCTTCAGTACTTGCTGCCCAGTGCCCAGAGACAAGCAGACCAGGACAGGCTGGAAAGGGAAGTCCCAGTGTGTCAGCCAGGGCAGGCCAGTTCACCCTCAGCATTCAGCACTGCAGAGAGAGAGAAGAGGACAGTGTTTTTAAAAATCTCTGCAGGGGCTTGGTCAGCACTTGAGCTTTCTGTTGTGATAGGAAAGTTCTGTCACTGCATCATCCAGGAGGATAGCCCTGAGCCTCATGGGGCCACTTGAGTGCTTGCATGGCAGCTGGTGCAACTGAGGAGATGACATTTTGTTTCTTTTTAACTAGTTTGAGTTTGAGTAGGGACCTGCATCTAGCCCTCGGCATCAGTATTTGATAGTGCAAGGCTGCAGGACTGAGGGATGGACTGGCTTCCGCCTCCCTACTGTAGACTGGGTTTGCGTTGCCCTTGCTCATCTTCCCTTTTCTCCTAGTGAGTGACACCTCATTCCCACAAGGCATGGCTCTTGCCGTGGTCCTCAGTGCATTCTCACTCACACATGAGTGACCAGTCATCCCTGTCCCTCCCACTTGCTCCCAACCTGTTCCCATCATTGCAGCCACTGCCTGTGATGAGTACAGCGTTCATTCCCTCACACAGGTCCTCTTTTTACATGATCCTTCACTCTTTCTAAATTGGTGAGATAATTATTTTATTTCCCTGCTGCAAAGGCTGTACTACTTGGCATGGCTGATAAGGCCCTCCTTGATAGGTCAGAGTCTGTCTTTGTCTGTCTGTCTGTCTCTCTGCTTCACGGACATACCATGCTCTCAGGCTGCATGTTCTGGCTCCATATACTTTCTGGGAAGCCTGATTATCAGCCCTCCCCAGGCTAGATACTGTGACCTTCACTTGAGAGCCTGCAATGTCCCACACACCACTAGGATTTCATTTTCTCTCCATCTTATGTCATTGCTAATTTACTTACTAGATTATATTCTCTGTTGTACTTGATCTTTCTGGGACCAGGGTCCTGTTATTATTCAACTCTGTTTCTAAGAGCTTGACATAGAATGAATACCTCATACATGCTTGTATGCATGATTGATTGAATGAATGAATGAATGAATGAAGGGGTCATTTCCCACTGCCTGCACCAATTACCACCCTCACATGGTGCTTCAAACAACTGGCTGAACAGAGTTCAACAGTGGAAGAAGCCTGCCTTGAGGTTAGACTAGTTAATCTTTCAATGGAAATTCAATCCTCATATTTCATTTTCAGGCCACTTTGTGTAGCAAAGTAGTTTAACTCAGAGCAGATTTCTACTGTGCTGATGGTTAATTTCATGGCCCAGGGAGGGTCAGCACACTAATGCAGGAACACAGCGACCTCAGTGCAGCTCGCTGCACACAGTGTGGCCTGGTGGCCCTGTTGTTTTAAGAGAAGTGGTCCTCACACATCTTTCAACAGGGTGATTTTGAGTTAACAGGGTTGACCCTTTCAAGAACATTTTGAAAAGCTATAACGTAGATCCCTCCCAGGCCGTATATTTTCCTTTCTTCACGCAGTTCAAAGGGGCTGAATTGTCTTGTAGGTTCTTGCCGGCAGTCTTCAGCTTGACCCTGGTTGTTTAAATCTGCGGGAGGAAATTTGAACAAACTTGTACTTTGGTAATTCTCCTACCTCTGTGAACCTTTAACCCTAGGGTTTCTTTCAGGGCTGGGGGCCGCATTGTCACCAGTTGTCCCTGCTGGGACTTTCAAAGGGCATTGTCTAGTATGTCTGTTTTCACTTTGCTACTGGAGTTCTTTTGAGGAAGGGTATTAATTCAGACCTGATTCTGAGACAGGACGAGGATTTTTAAACTTGCCCCTGAGCTTGGGGACGGGGAAATGAGTGTAATGCAACCCTCTGGCTGATGCCAGCGATTGCTCTGCAGAGTTGTGAAGGTGAAGCCATGGAGGTGAAGGGGAGGAGGCCTCCAAAGCCAACCAGGGTGCACTGCCAGCACGAGGCCTCTGCTGTGCCATGCCCCATGGCAGGCCAGCAGAGGAGATCGCTGGCTCTGAGCACCGAGCTCTGGTCCATACAGAATTCCTACAGTGCCAGCTTGTTAGGTACTTGGCAGGGCAGGGGCGTGGGAAGAGATTCAACGTTGCCTTTGGGTTGGTCCTTGCTCTGAGACTTTGCGAGTGAGCGCCCCACTGCGGATCCAGCCTTTCACACATCTCTACCCGCCGGCCAGTCTCACCCTTTAGTTTCTGTGTGTTTTCTCATAGAAAGCCCAAAGACACCTGTGAATATGGGATGTCACGGTTACAAGACCTCTGGGGCTTCAGGGCTGTTGTCACAATGTATGTGAATGGGAGACTGGGCCTTAGCAGAGGCCCCCAGGTACCATTCCATGAAGCTCCTTGGGGTTCTTGCTTTTGTTTTGCTTTGTTTTTTGAGACAGGGTCTTGTTCTATAATTCAGGCTGGCCTTCAACTCACTATGTAGCCCAGGTTGGCCTTGAACTCACAGAAATCCTCCTGTCTCAGCCTCCCAAGTGCTGGGAGACATGCACCAACATGCCTGGCTAGCTCCTTACTATTCTGTGTCACACCCTTGGCAACACTTTGGGGGCTGTGTGAGTATCTGGCCTGGTTCCTTGGCTTTCTTTATTGGTTTTCCTATGATTCTTTGTGTCATAAAGATTTGGCAGTGTGACCTTATGCCTTGAACAGAATGATGTAGAAGGAAAGTGGGTCATCATTTGGATTCATTCCTAGCCAGCCCCAAGCAACCCACTGCCTGCCAAGCATTGGCTATCCCATGGCCAGTGAGGCAGGAGTGACTCCTGCTCACATGTAGGTGACCTGACATTGCGGCTGTTACAGCAGTAAACAGAGATGTATAGAATTATAAATTGTGGTAAGTGCTAAGAAGGACGTTATAGGACACCCAGGGAGGAGGCTGGGGAAGGCTTTTCTGAGGCAGTGGAGTAGAAGCTTATAGCTGAAGGAGGAAGAGGGGCAGGGCACTGGAGAGGCAGGGTGCTTTAGACCAGAACAACTCACAGCCATGAGGCAAGAGGTGCTGTGGGGCTGGACTGCAGGAGGGGACCTGGTGTGGGAAGGTCGCAGATATCTGGACAGATATGTATGTGTGGGCCATCTGGGCCTCTCCATCCTGCTTTTGCCAGAGGACAGGCAGTGTCGTGTCTTGTCCTGATATGAGGACTGAGAGGGGAGGGGTGTCTGGCCTCAGCCTGGCTGTCTTGGTGGCCTTTTTCCATCCTGAGTCCTGATGTTTCTGTGACTGTGACTGCGTCTTCTTCCCAGGGAAGCGGGATAGGATGGAGTGAAAATAGGCTTGGCAGGCAGTCCTGGCACAAAGTGAATTAGACATTCCTCACCACTCTGTGACTGTGTTTGGCCATTAAACATTGGCACATGGGTTGCCTTTGATTTGCAGGCCACACGGAGGGTAAGGAAACATTTCTGAGCCACTAACCAAGAGTTGGACATCAGTGATGTTAAGTGAGGTATCTAATCACTGAGCTCATAAATAATACAGTGTTGCTGGCGTCCAGGCTGCCTGTGCCTCTGGGTCACGCTCCTTTCCTTCTATGTCTCCTTTCAGTGTCCCCCTCTCCTCTTCCTGATGAGGTATCTGGTCCTGACCTGGAAACTTGTATTAGAGAAGCCCCAGGCTTGTATTAGAGAAGCCCCAGGCCCCACTCACCCATGAGCTCTCTGCTCAGCAGGCATCAGACTCCTGTGTATAATTTTTTTCCCTTTGATTTGTCTCAAATTCTTTAATAAGAATTAATATCCTTTAAAGCTCTGCTTGAGATACCATTTTAGCCTTTTGGGGGTCAGAACCCTGACCACAGGTTAGAGGAGAGAATGTTCACAAGTCATCCCAGGCTGGGGGCCTTCAGAAAGGAGGAGCTGTGACCAGGCTCTAGAGGATTTATAGAGTGACAACAACCGAGGGTCCCCCTTGCCCCTACTTACTCCTCTAAGATCAAATGGAATCTTTTCCTGGTGAAGATTACCTAGATAAAAATAGGTACTACTTACTACAGTAGGTTTATTAATCATCCCTAAAAAATTTTAAAAGTACATCATAAGTTCCCATTGACAACCAATATATATATATTTTTTCCCTGAGGAATAAGTATTTTCCAGGAAAGATAATAGTGGGTTAGATTTGGTCTGGTTTCTTCTGCTGAATGGTCCCCTCTACCTCTTATCTCAAAATCTGTCTCCAAAGATGATCTGGGGACATTCTAGGGAGCACTCTGGTAACAGATGTGTATCATCCTTTTCCTGACACGTCCTGGGCTGGGAGAACAGCTGTACCATCACAGGCTGTCCACGAGCGCTGACTCTGGAGCTGTTCAGTGCACAAGAGGGCAGTGTTTGCTTACAGTGCCGGCTCCTGGTGTGGGTCCACAGGTCAGCATGGTTAAAATGACCTCGGACTTGTTCAAGACAAAATGAACAGTAAGCCACGGCCGTGATGGCTTCTCTATATGCCTTTAAGTGGCTGACCCTGCCAAAATGTTGCTGTTCACTGTTTTTTTTTTTTCCTTAAAAAGAAAATATTGTTTCTTTCAACATTTATTTTTAATTTTTTTTAATCAATGAAAATATGGTTTGCAGGCTTGTACCTACAGTGGCAGAGGTTAAAAAGTGTTGCAGAAGCAAAACAACTGCTTTCTAATTAAAAACCAGATGGAAAGATTTTGTTTGAAGCAAGGGGTCAAATGTATTTCCTCTCCCGTTCACATCAGTGTAGAGATTATCTGACTTAATGTTTAAAGCATTTGAAGATGTGGACTTCAGTCACTAACTGCTCTACTTAGTTTTCTTTTTTTGCAAGTTTATGGTTTTAGCCAAAAGCAAGGCATTTGCAGGAGGAGAAAAAGGTGAGCCTCCTGCTTCCCATGGGTATGATGTGCTATCTGAAAAAGGCACTGCCTGCTTTTGAATAAGAATTTGCCTATTTTCAATTCTTCCTTGGTGTTTTCCAGCCATGGAGACTTTCCTGCCAGAAATACAAATTCTGGTTTACAGCTTTTTTTTTTTTTTTTTGGTACCGGGGATCAAATTCACCATCTCATGCTTGCCAGGCAGGTGCTTGTGCCACTGAACTAAACCCCCGGCTGGTTTATAGCTCTTGACCCACCAGATTTCAGCCTGGGCTGGACATGGGATCTCGCAACCCCACCCTGACCCTGGAGTGGCTGATTTTAGGTGCCTCCAGGATGTGACGTCCAAGAGTACCGCTGAAAACCACACAGAGCTGGGCCTAGCACCCAGGATGTGCTGGAGGTGATAGGGGTGTGGCCCAGCAGGACTCCCACATCTGGGAGGAAAACCACCTGGTCTCTTGCTGCTCTCATCTCTCCAATGCAGGTGATTGTCTTGCTTAAGTGCGATTGTCAAGAGGGTGCCCAAAAAGCTTCTGCATGTATTAGGTAGCAGGAATTGTGGCCATGGTCCCTTGGGCCCCTGACCTGATAAGCACATGGGGTGGTGGGAGTCTTGGTGTATATGAGGATAGAGGCACAGACCCTGGTTCTTGCCTGGAGACAAACCAGTTTTTTGCAGGTTGCACAATGACTTGGTTCATAGAGCTGGTCCATTGCATGGCCCTGGGCAGCGTGGCAGCAAAGTGTAGCAAAATCCAGGTGCGAGGTGCTGGGCTACCTCAGACCTTTGATAGCCATCGCAAAGAGGAATGTCCCAGCCTGAGCCTTCTGTGAAATCAGACGTTGTTTTCTAATCTTTTGTAATTCCAGCATAAATCTTCCAAAAGGAGTGTGTCTGTAAGATGCCACATAAGCCATGGGATAGACGAATATGTGTGATATCCTGGTGGACTTTTAATTGATCTGTGGTATTTAGCACAAAATTTGAGTTTGACAGCACCAGGCAAGGCTTGTCATACGTGGCCTTCCCATTTGTTTACCCTCGAAGCTCCTGTCCTGGCATTTGTTAGAAGGGTCTGGTAGGAAAGGGAGGCTGTGGAGCTGGAGACTCTCCACAGAGGCTCATGCCATGTTTTTCCAGGAACATAATTTCTGAGAAATGCCGGAACTCTCAATTTCCAGAGGAGCCTCGTTTGTAAGGGGAATGAAAAGTTGTTTTTGCATGTTGGTCCTGGGTTGTTTTCCATCTTCGCCCCCTAAGGCAGGGTTGGCAAGAAGGGAACGGGACAGATGTTCCTTGGTAGTAATTTCCAGTCAGACTCTTGAATGCCTTGTAGGCGCTGGGTCACCGTCAGCTCATAATGGAGCAGAATTGAGTGAGAATTCCTGCAATGAGCGACGTGCAGGCGCTTGGAGAGATATGATGGTAGAGATAGAGTGCATTCTGTGAGAAAATATTTCCAGTGCTATCTGTAAAATTCAGATTGAATAACCATTCTGAAGTGCTCCCCTTTTAAAAGAGTTTCCCTCTACAAGCAATGCAGGCTGAGTAAATACCAATAATTTTTACTTCCCTTCTCCTTATCGGTCCCCCTACTGAAATGTTCCTGCACAGCCTATCTGGTCTTTTCAAGTGAACATCAAATGATTAGTGTGAGCTTCCAGTTTGAATTATGATCCACATTTCAAAACATAAACTGCTTTTTCACTTTTGCATTTGGAGGTAATTATCAATATTTACCAATACCGGGGAAGAGTCAAAAATAGAGCATAGTGTCCCCAAATGAGGATTGTGGCAAGATTGTGTGCAACCATATGTCTGTAAGGGCAGGGTGTCTTGGAGGCCTGGCCTGCCAAGTAGATGGCGTGTGTCCCTGGCTCCAGCCTTATCCGTGGCTGTTGTGGGTAAGCGAAGGGAACTGGAGGGGCATAGTTGTGTGCCATCTTTTGGGGGACTGTCACTGTGAGGAGGCTGGGAAAGCTGTTCCTGATGCCCCTGTCTGGAGTGCTGCCCTGGCTGCTGCTCTCAGAAACCCTCCCCTCTGCCTTTCTGGGTCCTGTGGGCTCCGGATGCCTGGAGCTGGGACAGAAGGGCAGGGAGCCAGGGCTGCTTGGAGGCCTGTGTGCACCTGAGGCGCTGCCCAGGACTAGAAAGCAGACTGAGTGGTACAGAGCATGTTGCCTTCTCTGCATTGTGTTGGTGACTCATGTTAGTGGTGTCCCTGCGTACTTGAAAGAAGGCATTCTCCCCTACCTGAGCAGGCATTTCCTCCACCTTTGAGGACTGCAGGTTTCAGTTTTCTTTCCTAGCTTGAAGCCAAGGCATAGCCCCATTTGCAAACACTCTGTAAGCTGTGGTTATTTGCTTGACTTGCCTCCTCTGTCGCTGTCCCTGGAAGTGCAGAGGAGGCTCAGCCTCTGCTTGCAGAGCTTTCCAGAGAGCTAGGACATGGTAGTGTGGTAACCTAGGCTCTGAGGTCGCAGAGTCCAGTGGGATTTTGCCTCTGCTGGGTTTGTTTCGTGTGTGTCTGTGGGCTAGGCATGTTGCTATTCTGAACCCTAGTTTCTCCTGCTGTGGGGGGCTTTGATAGGTTGGTAGCACCATTTGGGATGTGTGGCAGTTGTGTGGTACATGGAGGCAGCCCTTATTGCCACCTCCTGTGGCCTGGGCCACCCCCAAGGTATGGCATCCCTGTGCATCCACTCCTGAGGTCCCTCGGCAGTCAAATGTCCTTTCCCTCAGCATTGCAGACAGCAGGAAGGGGCACAAAAATTATACAAGAGCTATGTTTCAACGAAGGAAATGAAATTCTTGAATTTTTTTAAGGCAAAGAAGAGGAGGGGAAAAATAGATTCATTGTTTTCCTTGGCTATTCAACAGGATGCAGGACAAAGCTGGCCTCTCTCCTGTCTCATGTCATCATCGGCATTCTTTCTTTTTCTTTTTCTTCCTTTTCTTCTCCTCCCCCTCCCCTTTCTTCTGCTACTTCTCCTCCTTCACCTCCCACACCCCCCTTCCTACCAGCGCTGCAACAAAACTTCCCTTTCTGCAAGTCCCTCCCAGCCCCAGCCGGGATGAAATCTCACTCCCTGGAGCTGCCGTAACGCTGAGAAACTCTTTCCTTCGTGCCCTTCGGTTTCCTCTCCAGCATTTCCTGTTGCTTTCCACGTGAGGTGCCAGGTGCTGCCCCTGTGGCTAGCTGTGGCCTGTGTGGAGTGCCGTAGAGAGGTGCTGTAACATGCCATGCTGGAGCGTGGGCATGTGCTGTCCCAGTCCCCTGTTGTTGGGCAGTGGGTGGTGACAGGGTGATATCGTCATACACGGGTTTGCAGGAAGCTGGGTATGGATGGAACATCGTGGGGAACCTCTGGGCTGGCTGGCCTGGAGTCACAGGCTGCTTGTAGGCTGGCAGACGTGAGGAGGGGCTCTCTGAGAGGGCTGATAAAATTCAGTATCGCCCTGCCATTGCGTGAGCTCTGCCAGCCTCGGAAAGCCCTGATGAAAAGGACTTAGTCCTGCTTTGGGGAACTTGCCAGGCAAGTTCTTTCAGAGGGAGGGAGGTCGTGGGCTCAGATGCGAACCCTGTGATCAGATGCGCAGTTAGGCCTTGGCACAGAGCCTGGTCTCTGCCCTGTCCTTGCCTGGCTGTTTCAGGGTGTGTTGGTGGCACCTGTAGCTGTGCTCAGTTAAGAGTGTGGGAAGCATTGTCGTGTAGCATGCTTGAAGCCCATCCTGGGGGCTGGCTTGGGACTGTGCTCCCTCTGAGCCTCCGTGTTGTCATTTTCACAGTGAAGCGAATAATCGTGTAAATATTTTGTGAGACTCTCAGGAAATAAGCTACATGGAGTACTTCCTTCACTGTACGAAACATATGAAGTACTCAGTAAATGGCGTTAGCCGTTGTAATCATAATTAAATATATCTTAACTTTTCATTCTTACTGGATTACTCATATGGAAATAAATCATTTGTCAGGAATCTCATTTTCCCAGCTTTTGGTTGGGAAGGCACAATAGATACATTGTGTCTGATACCATATGTAATATAGGATTTTTGTCACTGCTTTTGAATTGGTGGTACATGAGTTAGGGAAAAACTGAATTAGCACACTGAAGTAGACTGAGGTTTAAGTGTTTAATTATGTTTGTCTGGCCATAAGATTGTGAATGCTGTTGGAATCGAGAAGAGGAAGGCCACAGCAGGGAGCAGCAGATGTGATCAGAAGGACACAAACCAGAGGAGAAGTGTGGATGGTGTATTAGAAAGCAGCGTGTTTTGTCTACCGGGAGAACCAGTCTGTGGGAATTGTTGGCTTATTTTGTGTTTGGAAAATGATAGGTGCCAATCACTGCTAAATGCACATGCGCCTCAGAATATGTGATGAAAAGAAGTTTTCTTGAAACAACTTATGAAGAAAAAAACCATCAACCAAACAGCACAGAACAGCATAAAGGCAAACAGAGATAATTGAAAAAACTTGAGATTTACAGTCTGAGAAAGTGAGTTTACAACGTGGCTTCAGTGTTTCTTAGCTGTATGATCTGGGGCAAATGACTTCTTTGGGCCTCAACTTTCTGGTCTGAAAAATCAGTAAGAATTGTTTTGAGGCTTACAAGAAATATATCTGATACATGTTAAATTTTTAATAAACATAGTTATAGTTATTACCACTACTTTTACTACTGATAATAAAAGCTCTCAGTCTCTTGTGATTTTACATTGCCAGCTAGAAATGTGAGCTTTCCTGAAATGCTATGATTTTTTTCTGCAGTATAAATGGCCTTACTGGATCATTGATTCAGGCACTATAAAGAATTTATATGACCACATTTTGGAAATCTTTTTGTTGTTGTTGTTATTGATTCATTATTTTTAAAACCAGGTCCTAAAAAAACCTTTACTAGCTTAATACTGCAGAACCTGGACAATACTGCAGAACCTTAATACTGCAGAACCTGGACCTATGTGTAGACCTTGGGGAAAGAGGGAAAAATTTAGAAAACATTAGATTTTTAAAAAGATGTATTGGGGTGCCCTCCTTTCAATTAGGGAGTTTTCTCCCTTTGATTTACTGTTGATCTTTTAGGGCTGGCATATTTCCAAATTCATCAAAGATAAATGATCTATTTTTAAGTTTTAAAGCTATCGATAAAGCATTAGACCTTTGTAGAAGTTTCTAAAAGATTTGATTGTCTCTGAAATTTCTGGAAGTGTCACATTTGCAGCTGAGCTAGAAATATACTGGGTGAGGATGTTAAGGAAATTTTTAGGACTGGTAAGGAATTCTGTATCAGGAGTTCATCAAACTTTGAGTTGCTGGTATTCTTTCATTTTACAGCGGCACCTATCGCTTAAACTAAGTAAGAAATTGATGTGAATTTAAAAAAAAAATCATGATACTCAGTTTGTTGTATTTGTGTTAGAGAAACAAGCTCAAGTTTGTTTTTATAAATGGGAAAGTTGATTTGCAGAGAATATTGATTTGAGTGAAGAGTAGCAGGTAGAGATAACGTGTCACATTTAGAGTTTGGTTGGAGAAATCGCAGTGTATAACATCTGGCTCTCAGAAAAGTGTCATTGACACAAGCACCGAACTTCAAGGTGGGTTTCAGAGTTTTGAGTTAGTTTGTACGTACATTGGTCCATGTGTAGAGACACATAGCAAAATATTTTACTGTTGTCAGTGCAAGCACAGCAAGCAACAGCTCAGAGTCAGTTATGCAGTAAATACGCATGGACTAAATTTTTTTTAGTGAAGATTTTGTTGTTTTAGAACCAGATCTTTTTAATTGTCTCAAAACATATGTCTTTTGGGTGACTTTGAAATATAAGAATCATTTTATTTTCCTATAAAATGAAAGCTTTAAATACCTTTTTTTCTTCTCATG
>RJWT010006607.1:0-28874 GCA_004365215.1 Cuniculus paca | reverse complement strand
GAGGGAGAGGAAGGAGAAGGAGAGGAAGAGGAAGAAGGAGGGGGAGGAAGAGGAGGAGAAGGAAGAGAGGCATGTCAGAAAGAGAAGGGGGACTAACACAACCCATAACAACATTTGAGACATGTGACTGAGTGGAGGAATATCCTAAAATATATATACCGTAAAGAGTAAGTGCAAGAGTACATTAGACTTCTAGGTTAAAGAATAAAACTGAGAAAACTTGCAATACATGCATAAAAAATACTATGTCTGTAAACAAAACTGACAACACAAATTCAAGATAAAAAAATTGAAGAAAATTTTTAAATATTGCTGAAAAGTCTAATAAGTGACTTAAAATTTAGATAAAGAAACTAAAAGGATAGAAAGAATGGTCATCATAATCTCTCTAAATTGAACATGAGCATCAGTGCAATTCCAATAAAAATATAAATAGACTTTTTACTTAAATTAGACAAATAACCTAAAAGTAATGTGAAAAAATAGCTAGAAAACAAAATTTCAAAAATAAGAATAGAGATCTGCCAGGCACTAAAATATCTTTTTTTTTAATCTGGAGTTAGAATGTAATAATAGAGCATTCTCAGACAGAGAGGTTAATGGAACAGTTTCCAGAAAAAAATCTAGATAAATATGGAGCTACAGGATGTGACAAACCTGGTATTCTACATGCGTGCATCACAAATGGATTATTCAGTAGTAAAATAAGCAAATAGCAAAAAAAAAAAAATTAAATCTAAATTTTTACCTCATGTCCTTCACCAAAAATAAATTCCAAATTGATCAAATATTTTAAAAGAAAGTACAAAAAAACTAGAAGGAAACAGGACAGAATTTTAATTTTTATATAATTTCACAGGCAGAAAGTCCATGCTGGTGAGCCAGCCGGCAGACATACAGGGCAGAACCAGGACGAAAGGTATGCCCTCAACCGTGAGCCAGCCTGGTGCCGCCAGGGAGAGAAGAACCCCGCCCACGCCTGGCTCCCCCGACCCAAGAACCGGCAGATTCAGAACTGTATTGTTTGATTGACTTTGCAAGTCTCAAGCCGGTAATCTGAGTAACTATTCAGAGGATAGCAAGATGCAATATAGTAAATATTGTAGGTTTAAAAAAAGTCCATGCTAAGTATTTTACAAACCCTGAAGATATACATAAGATAAATATTATTAAAATTAAAATTATTTATGAATTGCACAAACACAAAACGGAGACAAATGATAAAAATATACTGATACTGTCTTAATACATAAAACATTCCTTAATATCAGCAGAAAAGAACAGTAATTCAATTAGAAAAAAGAACTAAGATGAACATACAGTTCACTGAAAATATAATGCTTCTTAAACACATGAAAAAATATTCAGTTTCTCTCTTAATAAAAAATGTAAAGTAAAACTATTCTGAAATGTTGTGTCTCTCCTATGAGATTGGTAAATATGAAAGAGTTTGGAAACATGCTGTGTTAAAACAATGTGGTCAACAGATACATACACGTGGAAATAAATTATGAAACCTCTAAAAAGAATACTTTATACTCATCAAAATTTTTAAAGTATATATAACCTCCTGATCCAGCAATTACACTTCTAATAAGTGCTAATATTTTTTCATGTATTCAAAATGAGACAATAGTATATTTATACACAAAAGAATAAAACTGGATCCAGTTTGGGGCTGAATTTCAACTTCCTCTAAAAAATCCATATATTGATTTCCTAGTCCCCATTATTCAAACTTCAACCTTATTTGGGAGTAGGATCTTTGCAGATGTATTTATTTAATTTAAAATGAGTTTCTATTGCAGTAAGGTGAGCCCATAATCCAATATGATGGTGCCCTTATATTCTCTTATACTTTGTGTGACACTTCATCTGTGTCCAAGATTCCCACTTATTAAAAAGGGGAAATTTGGACACGGATGAGTCACATGGGGAATGTCACATAGAAATGAAGACAGTCATCAAAATAATATTCTGTCACCAAAGATTGCCAAGAAACCATCAGAAGCTTGGGAGAGGCATAGAGCAGATTCTTTCTCAAAAACTGATTCAGAAGGAGCCAGCCCTGCGGAGACTTTGATCCCAGTTTTCCAGAACTATGAGACAATTAAAATTCTGTTGTTTAAGGTATGTACTTTATAGTAACTTACTACAGTATCCCTATCAAACTAATACAGAGCACAATCTCAAATTATGCATAAAAATTAACTCAAAATGAATCAGATACTGAAGTATAAGAGAAAGAACTACAAAAATCTTAAAAAGACAGGCATAAGTCTCTGTAACACCAATAAGCAATAGTTAAGAATGAAGCTAAAAACACAAGCAGCAACAACACCAAAGATAAATTGGACTTCACCAAAATTGAAAACACTTGTGCCTCAAACAACACTATTTAAAAAGTGAAAAACAACTCACAGAGTGGGAGAAAACGTTTCTAAATCATATATCTAATAGATTAATATCCAAAATATACAAAAAATACAACTCAACAATAAAATGAAAATATCCCAATTTTTTAAATTGGCAAGGGATTTGAGCTGGCATTTTTCCAAAGAGATAAACAAGTAGCCAGTAAGTATATGAAGAAATATTTGACATCATTAATCGTTATAAAAACGCAGATCAAACAACAGTGAATATCACTTCACAACTATTCAAATGGCTACTATGAAAAGAAAAAATATTTTAAAAAACAGAAAATAACAGAGCCAGGTGTGGTGACATACGCTTGTAGTCCCAGCACTTGGGAAGCTGAAGCAGAAGGCTCAGTTGAGCTCCAGAGTTCCAGACCAATCTGGGCGACTTAGTGAGATGCTCCTCTTAAAAAGAAAGGAAGAAGGAAAGCAGGACAGAGAATGATACGTGTTGACAAGGATGTGGAAATACTGTAGTGTAGGTGGGAATGTAAAATCATGTACTATTTTGGAAATAAGCCATGCCCCAAGAAGTCAGTTATCATATGATACAGCAATTCCACTACTAGCCAAGAGAATTGAAAATTTATATCCACATAAATCTTCGTACATAAATATTCAAAGTAGTATTATTCACAATAGCCAAAAGTAGAAACACCCTAAATCCACATCGTGAGACAAATGGATAAACAAAATGTGGTATATCCATAAAATGGAATACTATTTATGCATAGAAAGTATTGGAATGATATAACAGAGATGAACCCTAGAAATATTATTCTAAGTAGAGAAACCAGACTCGGAAAGCACATATTGTATGATTCTATTTATATCCAAGAGCTACAAAAGGAAAGTTGATCAAAACAAATTTCTGTGGTTGTCAGAGATTGAAAAGATGAAAGAATAGTGGGAAACTATTAGTGAGTACAAGGTTCTTTTTGGGATGATGAAAATGTTCTTGAATTAGTGATGAAGTAAACAACCATTAAATTGTCAGATCATGGTCGGGGATTTAGCTCAGTGGCCTAAGCTCCTGCCTGGCAAGTGCGAGGTTGCGAGTTCGATCCCTGGTGCTGCAAAAAAAATAAATAAATTGTCAGATCATGTCTCTCCACTTAAAATTTTCTACTGACTCATATCTCATGCATAATAGAAGCAAATGTTCTTTCCTAGCTCCTAGGGTCATATGGCCTGCTCCTGGTCATATTCTGCCTTCCCTCCTTGTTTATTCTCCTCCAGGTACCATGATATCCTTATTGTCCTTGGAACAAGATAAACACATTCTGATTCAGGACATCACTTGATATTGCTTCTGCCTCAAATTCTCTCCCCCAAGATTTCCTCAGGACTCACACCTTCACTGTAGCCATGTCTCCAGTCTCCAAGGTCATTCTGTCCTTCCTCCAATGCCAGTGGTCATTCTATCATAAGGAGCGCTCCATCACTCTGCAGCCCCTTCCCTTCCTGAGGATCTTACAGGGGCCAAGCCTGGGAGAAGGCAACTACATGCAGAGCACAAAAGTAACCAAGGGAATATGTAAGGCAAAGTCACAGTTGTCCTTAAAAAACCTTTGAAGATGATTCAGCACATGGGCAAGTGATGATTTCCAATATTATTGATCACTAAATTCATTATATACTCAGATCTATAAATTCCCTGTTGATGGGCCTCAGCCTGGTTCTCTTTAAATAACCCGCAACAGTGCTGCTGTGATGCTATGCTACATAGAGGCCCTGTGAGAATCCTATTAAAATGCAGATTGATTCAGAGTGGAGGGTAGGGCCTGAAACTCTACTCCTGAAGACTCCCCAGCTAATACAGTCACTGTTGACCCAGGACCACATTTTATGTACAAGAGTCTTCAGTCCCCGGCACAGGGCTCTGTACAGGTGGTACAATTAGTCTTGAGTGAGTGATGAACACTGGTTGATTCTATGTAGGGGGCAAAGTTAATTGGGAAAGTTTAAATGCACTTACAAGGAAAACAGCAGCTACAGCCTCTCTCTCCCTCCCTTCTCCTTAATCTGAATGAAGTTAGTTTGTGCCCACCTGGCATTAGGCCTTCTCAGAGTTTTCCATCTTTGGCTAAAATATAAGAGGAAGATGTATGATCCCCCTACAACTTCAAATCCTTTCACTATGCATTATTGATACACCACATCCTGCTAAAATGATCAGTTCAGTCTGTTGTCCTGAGACTGATTTTAGCATTAAGGTTCTGCATCCTGGTTTTAAAATTGAAAGGTTTTCAACCTGGAAACTCATCAGTCCAAGGCAAACTGGGCCTGATATCCTCCCTACCTTTGTATGCACTCTCTGTAAGGGAAACAGGTGACTGTGTCATCAATCTAGTGGCAGGACCTGAAGGAGGTCAGTGTGGCCTGAATGCAAAAGTAACATTGCAAGAAGACTAAACCACCTATAAATTGCATGAGAAAAATATTAGACGCCCTAAACTCAAGCCAATAATTATCAGGTTAACATAGGGTCTGATCTTTCATTCTGAGTACCACATATCAGACTCCTTTAAATCACTGAGAAATAAGAGCTCATTCTGTTTCCTAATCAGATGAGTTGGGGCAGACCACATGATTCCTTCTGTTAAGTGATCTGCTCTTTACTGTCAGAAACTGTTCCTTTGAACAATAAGTTTGTGACCAGGGTACACTGATTTATAGATTCTGAGCCCCAAGTCTCCAGCCACCAGAACAATTACAAAAATCTAAAGCACTAAGGAAATAAATTTATGCAGCAAAATTTATACACCAGCAAACATAAGCTTGAGTATTGTATTCTTGAAATTCCTAAAATCTAACTGAGCTATTTTAAGATGGATGTGTCCCTTATAAAGCAGAAATTTATGTTGAGATTTCAAGCTTTCCATGCAATTAAGACTCAATGTATGGGGGTAATGTGGTTGAGATTTACTGCCATGGATTCTCCACTACTCAAACAGTAGTTGGCTTGCATGTTACCCAATACCTAGTGTACATCAGCAAAGTACATCATCATCATATAATATGTATCAGTACACTGTAATGCACATTTGTGAAGAACCAACTAAGTACAAAGTTCCTAGTGAGTGGGAAAGGCTGATACTTCACAGTCTCCAAATATTTTCACTCTTAAAGGAACTTTCCCATTGGTTGACTCATTCTCACACAAAGCTAAGAATCTTATAAAGGAAGCACCACTAAGCCACTCTCTAAGTCATACAGTGTGGTACAGAAAAGCAACATGGGTCTGGCATCAGAGCATTCTGGCTGTACTCTAGTTCCAACTCCTCTCATATGAAATTCTAGGTAAGTCACCTTCCTCCGAGAGCCAGCCTTATCTCACCTGAAAACACACGAGCAATAATTCCATCTTTTAGGCAGTTGCAAGTATTTAGGAAGTGGGACTACTTAGAAAAGGTACTCAATAAACGACACTGTTGCTATTATCATTATTATTTTTAAGAAATTAAGCCCTCAGAAATAACTGAAATGTCTAAAGTCACATATGTGATTTGCAATAGGACCAAAGACCAGGGACATATCCTAAATCTCAGTCTAGCATCATTTCCACCAGGCCAATAGACCCAGTGTTTGACAACCTAATCCAACTATGACTGACACCATCAGCCAAACTATAGTCTTTTACATGACAAGTGAGTTCATTTCAGGGCTCAAATGACTATTACCTATTAGAAGAAATAGTTAGAAAATGAAGAGCTTTGCAGTCTAGTGTATACAGAGTCAGTTACACTGCTTAACGAGATCTATGCATATAGGCAAGAACACTAGATTCAAAGGATCAGATATCTTGTGCAGCCATCTCCCAGATTACCAATCTCTGCAGCTCTGGAAGGTTCCACAGCATCCAGTCTGGGTTCCACGTATAGGAGGAGGCCTTCTCCACTGGCATTGACAGCTAGACCAGAGGGTCTCATCAACACCGAGACCTGATGCACTCCCACTGGTAGCAGGTCTGTCTGACACACCACAATTGTTTGGTTTGAGAAAATAACTTTGCAACTTGTTTTGTTCACCATAATCTGGAAGGACTTGTAATCACCAGAAAAACCAGTTCCAGTAATATAAACCAGTAAGTTAGTGTCACCATCTAAAAAGAAGAAAGAAATTTAGAAACAAAATCATCTCTCAGTGATATAATTCCATTTAAGAGATCCTACTCTAACATCACGCATTTGATCTCTGTCACCTTTTCTTCTCAAAATTCAGGGTGTTGAATTCTGACTTAAATACTACATTTATTATTGTACTCCCAGCCTCCTTCTCAAATTTTCTCAAACTACAAATGAGAGGTCACTGGGGAAGAAAGACAGAATCAAGAATACTTCAAAATAAAGGACAAAGAAAATAAAACACCTGAAGTCATCAAAAAACCAACTTGCCCCCATTTCAAATAATAGTTATATCTCTTAGGTGAACCAAACAATGCACTTTCTCTGTATCATTCGACCTCCACTTAAAGAACTATTGCATCTTCTACTCACCCATCACCACCTGCATGGCCTCTAACAAAATCACTGAATCTAAAATTGATGATCAGAACCAAGTCACAAATCCTACCAAGAGAGTACTGCAGAGAATAGACCCTGGGAGTTGCCCCTGGGAGGTACTGGAAAGAACAGGAGCCCAGACATTGAGCTGGTATGTCATTCACTCGCACAACCACCTAAAAAACACCCAAAAGAATTAAAAGTAAATGCATGGACTTTGTATACACAAAGGGTAGCCATAAAATGCTTATGAAAGCTTCCCAAACTAAAATGTGGAAAAATCCACTTATTCTTACTTATTTCTTCTATTTTTCCAGTCATAAACATTAAATTGTAACAAATGACACAAAACATGTTAAGCTTTCTTAAAATGGTAGTAGAAATGCTAAACTCCATTTATGGAATTAATTAAATATGACTTTTTTTTTTAACTTGACTTGACACCTCACTATGTTACCCAAACTGGTCATAAACTCTTGAATTCAAGTGACCCTTCTGCATCAAGTAGCTGGGACTGTAGTTGCATGCCACCACACATGGCAAAATATGCTAACGTTAGTAAACTTTCTCTCTGTAATCTAAAAATAAATTTTATACACTTAAACTGCACAAAGTCTGTTTATCCCTCTATTTTCAACTATTTTTACTATCTCTTGTGAAACACCCTTTGTTTGCTAGTAAAAACCAATAAAATAGGGACCTTCCTTCACCTTCACTACTTGCGCACATAGCTAAAGACTGAAGTGTATTTGGACATTTGATTTGGGACCTTTTTGCTTTAAAATGACAAATCCCTAAGAAAACACTGGATGTCTTTCCCTTTTACTAGAACTGTTATCTCAAACAATACTCAGAAATGAGGAATATGAAAAATATATAACTCAATTGATTCGCTACATATAAAAATGGGTTAAAACACGCATAGGATATTTATCATAGTGTTTCTTTACAAAAGAGATAGTTGAATAGCTTAGATAAATAACATTGTAATGATATTTATGATAGTGTTTCTTTATGAAACAAAGAGATAGTTGAGTAGCTTAGAAAATAAATAACACTTTATCCATAGTTTTATTTTTTCTTAAGTAGTAAAAAGTAAAAATATATCAGGACACTGAGAATTACTAATTCTGTTTGAGCACCCATGCATCAGTCATTAACTAAAAATTAGTATTCTATACATTTTTTATATTTTAAATTTTTCTCAAATTAAAATCAGATAATGTATAATAGAAATATGGAAAAGACCTTTTAAAGACAAAAGGAGTTGACTTTTCCCATTGACTTTCCTATGCCACTGTGTGGAAGCACAAATCATATTTAGCTATAGATGTTCTCTGTTTTTTGCACCATACTAACAACATCAATAATTGTAATAGAATATTCTGCTGAAAAAGCACGTATTTTTTTCATAGTGTTTTGCACACCCTGTGAAAGTTAGGAAGAGAGCAACCATAATCGCCCCCGTGAACCTTGGGATCTAAGTCACAGGCCCACATTACAAATCAGTGAAATGAACCGGAAGTTGGTGCTTGCACTTCAGGATGCTCATCAACTCACCTGAGTGTGTTGGTGAGCAGCAGCCAACATGTCTCCAAATATGGGTCCAAGGAAAACCCCACCATCATACACCACACGAATGGCTACAGCAGGATTTATGCCAGTAAGATTTTGATCAGAAACCTAGGATGGGTACATTTCTGGTGAACGGTTATGAGATGGAAATCTACTCTTGGTTAAAATAATCAGTAAGAGCTTTTTCGCATTGTGCTTGAAATAAATTTAAGAGCTAGAAAGTAAAATTGAAAGTGAAAAAGATTGAAATCTAGAGAACTAACAGTAAGTAATAGCTAATGGAAGCACCAGGAAATTCACGGGATACTTATTTACAGGTGGAAAGGCCAGAAGAGACACAACATACCAATCTTCTAAGTCTTGAGCTATTGTGCTTCATATGCGTCTCTATTTTACAAATTTTCAATCAAATATGTTAAAATAAAATGTGAGAAGACATTGCTTTGAGATAGCAAAGACTCCCATGATTCCTCCATGTCCACCCTAGAATTTTGTTTGAAAACCAGATGACTCTTGATATCATATAAACAGGATAAAATTTCATTTGGGGCCTCATTTTATAATAATCAAATGCTAGATGATCATTAGATTATTTTTAAAGGTTCTAAATATGCAAGAGCATCTGGTTTTGTCATTATCCAAAGACAGCAAATCCTTTTCTAAACTTCCTTCTGGTATTCCATCTGCCTCCATGATCAGCTAAGTCAATCACATCTGCTTAAATTGCCTGATAACAGATGTGGAATTACTGCCTGGTGGACACTGACCAACAGCTTCTCTATCCACACTGAGTTCAGAAAGCAGACACTAGATTAAACTGCTTTATCAGAGGAAGGAGATGAAAAATATGTGTTGAAATAAAATATGTGTTCCAGAAATAAAAATAATAATTCTCTTTACTTGTGCATTCCTTCAAAATGAATAATCTGGGATAGTTTTCATTCATATAATTCTGTTTTTCTTTTTACAAAATTTCTCCAGGGTACCAAAGCCATATGATCTCCCCCAAGAAGGCATCATGCATACCTCGATAAAATTGGGCAAGTCCCCAACTTGGGTGGACCAGGAGAGGGTCCATACATGTTCATAGCAAGAGCTTACATCCTCCTTTACAGTGAAGTCACCGGCGTTGAGGTATCTGGATGTGAAGTCATCAGCATTGTCCTGCAAGAGCTTGTGAAGGTGACCAGCAGACACGTGCACGGGGACATCTGTGAAGGAAAATTTTATTACAGAAAACACAAAGCACTAATTAATCCATCTTGCAGAGTCTCATCAGGGATAACAGAATCAAAACCAGGTTGTCTGCTTGAAAGAGACTGTCAAGGTCAAAACATAACTTCAAGAGAACCTTCAGCCCTAGTTCCATTTTCCCCCAAGGCAAATACGAGCAGATGCCCACTTCTTTCCACTGTAATACGTTGTCCTCCGTATCATCTCACAGAACAAGCAGGGAAGACAGTATGTCAGACAAAACAGTTTCAACTGTCAGCTCGAAATGTGAATGTCTAATTAAATCTGGCTTTTCCCTGGAAAAATTTAGCTGGCCCTATGAACAGAGAAAAGTTGGCCACTTTTCACAAGGAGCATGGAGGCCTACAGCAGCTGACACCCATAAAACTTAACCAACCCAGCTGAGGAATGTGGGCATTTAACTTTGGTTTCTCTATTAGAATTTCCTTTAAGCCCAACCACCTGCTTCCCCATTCCACATGCCCACCGAGCAAAAATAAAGCTCTGTGTTTGAACCCTGCTGCATGCTTTACCAAAAGTTTCCATTTCATTAGCTACTCCCAACAGCCCTGTGAGGTGGGTCATTTGGGTACCCTAAAGCTTACTTTAAAGATGAAGAAAAAGAACCACAATGATATTCGAAAGCGGACAAAGCCAGTACAACAGGTTTAGATAATACCCAAGATGCTCTCAACCCACTCCAGTACTGCCTTCTTGAATTTCACACTGCCTGGAAAGGTTAATAAAGTACCACTGCATTTCAGCAATGCAAACAAAAGTCTCATCATTTAAAAAACACTTTTATATAGTTATACATAATTTGGGTCATCACCATTTCAAAAGGCCTGATAAGGCTGACTTTCCTTGAGTTGTTTTGCATGAAGTGATGGGAGGAACTTTAGCAATAAAACTTGGTAGCAGAAAGTCTACAGATCATCTATCTTGTTTGTGAGAAGAGACACACAGCCCAGTGATGGGTTTCAGACAGACAGGGCACACAGGCACTTGGTCATTTATCAGATTTCAAAAGCTGAGGGGCCTTCAACTTATCCTAACTTTCCTTGTTGTCATAAAAACACCTCTCTGTCTCTCCCACCCAAAAAGATCCTTGGAAACCCAGTCTGTCTGCTTGGGAGAAAAGCCTTGGATCATGCACCAATCTTTACACAACTGCACTTGAGTTCCCCCGAGTCCCCTTTCTGATTCTTCTATGCTTCTATCAAATAAGTAACATGTTGTTATCACTTCTAATCCTTGTACAGTACTTTGTGGAAAATGTGTATCATTGGTGATTTAAAAACAGTATGCTAATTTCACTTTGCAGTCTCTTGCTACATTTGTGGAAACCACTGAAAATCAGCCACAAATGGTGTCACCATTGAGTTTAACTCTGAGAACACTGATACCATTGATCTTAGTCTAGAAAACTCTAGAAAGAAGAGGACAGACATGAGACTTACACACATACATAACACACACACAAACCAGATTCAGACCCCTGTGGTCACCTATGTGGCCTTTGGGCCACTCTCAATGTCATTGGTTAAATGGTGGTCCCAAGAGATATGCTTATGTTCTAAACCTTAGAACATATGAATGTTACTTTACAAGGCAAAAGAATGACTACTTCCTCATGTGGCAAAAGATGTACTTAAGGGTTTTGGGAGGAGTTTGTCCTATGTTATCCAGGTAGGCCCTAAATTAATCCTATACATCCTTACAAGAGAGTCAGAGAACGTTTCACAAAGGACAGAGGCAGAGGGTAGACTGATGAGGCCACAGTCGTAAATCGCCAGGATAAACCAGAAGCCAGAAGAGGCAGGAAGCAAGTCCCTCCCTGGAGCCTGTTGCAGGCAGTGTGGCCCCACCAACAACTTGATTATGGTCTACGGGGTCCAGAACTGGAAAGGTATAAATTTCTGTAGTTTGTGTCTTTAATTTTGTCATAATTTATTATGATAGTCCCAGGAACCTAATCCACTCAATTTCCATATGCACAAGATTTAAAGGTTGGGATAATAAACATATAAATACCTTTCCAGATCTTTAATTTTAAGAAGACCATTTTCAGATACTGGAAAATAAACAAAATAAATTTAAAACTGTCACCTCATTGGACAACAGGAGGCTGTTTGCTTGGGAATGCCCCTAAATACGTAAATAAGAAGTTCTATATCCCCCATTGTGTCTTTACCTGGAATCACTGTGTTAGAAAGTTGGATGCGAAAGTGTCCTCCTAAAGGTGGACTTGTCTTTTGCAGTTTTTGTGTTGTCACCTGGACAGGTCCAGAGTCTTCTGCCCCTTCAGAGGGCACAGAGCTGCAGTATGTCAAAAACAAACATTAACCACAGTAGCCATTAAAATGTGCCAATCCAAATATACGCTAGCTCCATTTCAAAGACCAGCTCATCACCCACGCTTCCAGCTAGGAACGCAAGCTCCTGAACATTGAGTGTGCCTCTCCTGCCGCTGCAGAGCAAGTATAGTAGAAACATTAAGATTCTTTAAGAGCATCTTCCCTTTATTCAACACTGATTCTGTTTGTTTGTGTTTTCCAAATGTTCAACGATGGACATATACAGTTTCTATTAAAAGTATTATTTAAACACTGCACATTGATATACAGCCTAAACACACAGAGGAAACTGTCCTCCTAAAGGTGGACTTGTCTTTTGCAGTTTTTGTGTTGTCGCCTGGACAGGTCCAGAGTCCAGAGGAACACTGCCTGGGCCCGGTTATATGCTCAGGAAAGTCCACTCTAGGGATTCTCCGGTCTGGCTTAGGTCAGAGGCGTCCAGAGGAGCCAAGGGACTTGAGGAAAACTCAGAAGGGAAGGTTGGCAGTCTGTTCAAAGTAAATGAAATTAACCTTTGATATTTCAGAATTAATAACTTAGGCATTTAGAGCCAACTGGTATGGTAATTTCCTCTCCACGACTGAAGCTTTCTCACTTCTTCATTCGATGGTTTTTGCATCTTTCCTGACCAGAGGATCACAAAACAAACACTAAAATAATAAAAGTGGAATACATATTCAAGCTCTTTTCACATCTCTTTAGTACACTATCCAGCAAGCTGTAGGTATGAGAACTCAATTTGAAATACGGAAGAAAGGGATGGCGGGGCTCGCGCGCGGCGCACACACACACACACACACACGGTACATACGTAAAAAGCAGAGCGTCTCAATTCTTCCCATTCTACTTGGGTTTAAGTGAAAAGCTAAAGGAACGAATTAAAACATGGATGCGTTCCAGGGACTTCAAGAAGTCTGATCCTTAGTTACTGCTTTACAAACTGTGGCTAGAAATGTTTGAGACGCTAAGCTCATGAGACTCTAGTGCCATCTGGTGGTGAGTTCTCAAGATGCTATTTTTGTTTCTTAAATTACAGTTTCATTTCATTTTAAAGAATTTCAACAAAATCGATGTATGGGAAATGGAATGCGGGGAATAAACAGAAAATAGTGACAATGTGAAGCCCTCAACAGCATAAAAAATCAACATTATTGAATAAATAGAAATTAGTTCTCAAATGTAGTCCCCACACTAGCAGAATTAGTGTCACCAGGGAAACCATTAAAACTGCAAATTCTCAGATCCTGCCCCAAAACGTCTGCATTAGAGGATTTGTAGTGGGGCCCAAAGTGGAAACAAGACTTCTAAATGAGGCTAGTGCTGTATTCGCAGTCCCACCTCTGAGTCGCCCACAGTCAGAAGTTTCGAGGAGGAGCAAGGTACCAAAACCACTCCCTACCATGCAGTGAGGAGGGGGAGCTCCATGCCACATCCTGTCACCCAGGAGGTTACATTGTAGACTGGATGGGACCCCACCACGGAGACAGATTCCACCAGATTTCCACCTGGGCGAGCGGTTGCAGAATCATCTTGGACAACTAGAGACAAATGATCCAGTTCGTATCAATAACTCAAGACGGAAGATGAGCACTAAGTACAGATTCCTGTCCTTTGCTGATATATGAAGCAAAGGGAGAGGAGGGAGGAGATGTATCATATGATTTAGCACCTAAAAGAAAATGCAGGGTCATAGTTTAAGGAGATAAAGCTCTATTCCTCATTTAAGTTCGGTAAGTCAAATGTCACCAATTGTGCTCTTAGAGGCATCCCTGTACAGATACTCTGTCACAGTGTAGATGGCCCCAGTTCCTCCTTGCCTTCTCGTGACCCCTGGTAATCTTAGGGATGTACAGCTGCTCCTCCTCAGGAGCACACAACACGCAAGGCACATACCAGGGGTACTCATGTGTTTACACAAAGGTTGGAGTGTGCAAAATGAGGTCAAGCTTTCAGAGATGCCACTTTTCAAATCCTGACTTCCTACTTTTGCTGCACACCAGCTCAGCTAACCAACATAAGCCCCAGTTTCTCATCTGTAAGTTGTAGATCATTACATACATGATTGACAGCTATCTTCATGTCAGGAAGTTTAGTGAATCTGAGAACTAAAAAGGGCTAGTGCAATATATTTTAATATCCTCTTGCCCTGTTAAAGTATTAGTCACTGGGTAAAAAGACAGCTTCTTTCCCAAGACTTACTGCAGCTCAGACTATAAAGAGTTCAAAGACATCTTGGTCTTACTCATCTTTGCACGCCCAATGCTTAACACAACACTGAGCGCAGAGTAGGTGCTCAATGAGTGATGATTTGCTCAGTTGGATAGGGAGTGCTCGAAGGTCCTTCTAGAATGTCAGTGATGCCTAGGTTCTGATCTCCGCCACAACCCAGCTTTGTGCACAGGGGGAAAGAAAGGGGAAGTGAAGGGCTCACAGGAACTCCTTTTAGCCTTGGTTTCCTCATGCATAGAGTGGAGATAGTAGGACACAGACTATCTTATAGGCTTCTGAGAACTAAATGAGAAAAATAAATGAGGCATATTGCTAGATTAAAAGAACTTCCTTTCATAGAGGACATTAGCTAAGAGACTATAACTAAATATCCAATTGATCAGTTAAATAGCATACAATTAGCCATGAATATTGAGTCTAACTGTATGGAGTTTATATAGGCCACCGGTGGAGCACTTCCCTGGCAAGTTTGAGGCCCTGGCTTTCAACCCCAGCATTGTGTCTGTGTGTGTATGTACACCCATGCACAGGTGTACACACGCGCGCACACACACACACACACACACACGTAGTCATTCCCGGTAGAGAAACTTGACAAAGTGGTAAGCAAACTGTCTCACTCAAGCCAGTCCCACTCTTCTTTCTGAGCCCACCTTCCCATTCCAGCTCCTCTCCTCACCTCTCTCCTGGATGGTGCCAGACCCACAGAGCATTCAGTGGCAAAGAGGTAGGGGAAAGGAAAATGTGTTCTGGACTCCTAGCTTTAAAGGTTTGGACAGACGGGATGGTGGTAAAGGGAGGCAGATGAAAAAGTGAAACAGTACCTGTTATCCAGTTAAAGTTTTCCAAGCTGCGGGTTCAAGTATGTGAAACATCGATTACTGACCCCTCTGCCCTCTAGAAATCTGGTCAGGGATGTAGGATCACCAAAGTCTCTTAAGCAATTGTCTTAAAGCCAACAAGTTCAGGTGGGTATCTTAGCATGCCACTTAAATAGTGTTATTTTCTAAGTGTGCCAAAACATAGACTTTGGATAATGAGCAATCCTAGATGCCCCCAAAACACTGAAACAAGTAAGAGGTAGAATTTTAATGAGTATCAAAGATGATGCGATTCCAGGGCTGATAGGGTTTTAGTGCCACCTACCCTAGGCTCCCTTTCCCTCCCCCTGATATTTTTAGGTAAAAGGTTCAAAATTTGCACACTTTTTAAAATCAAAATGTAAGTGACTTTATCCTGTTCTTCTCCTTGGGGAAAGACAAGTTGTGAAAAAGTAGGAAAGCTGAGCTCTGAAGTCATAAAGAATTTGACATAAAAGGAAAGAAGCCACAGCAGGAAGTCTGGAGACCCTGAGAGTCAGCTGCACCACTCTCTTAGCACTTGGTACACATCATATGTACGTAGTCCCAGGAGGGCCCTGGTGTGCACTTTGTCCCTAGGAGCAGTGGATACGCAGAGTTGGGTGAGGCCTCTGTGCTTGAGAGTGGGCAAAGGAAAATCTGTGGTAAAGAGGGCCAGGCCTGAGCTCTGAACAATGATTTGGAGGAGTCTGGATGGACAGAAAGAAAAAGAAGTTCTTTCAGAAATATGCTCCGCCTGAAGTACTGCTTTCTCTCTTGAAGGTTATAAATCAGACACAAGACTAAATATTGATGCATTCTTCCTAGCACTTGGTGTGACATATATTAACTTGAGAAAAGATGGAGAAATCCTGCTGGCCTAACAACACTACTAATAATTGCTTACTTTTATTAAGCACTCACTATGGTCAAGATCCATAATGAGTGTTACCCTTCAGCTAATCTTCATAGTAACTTAATGGGGCAGAACTCGTATTATACCCATTTCACAGGTAAGGAAAGCAAAACTTCCTTGCCAGAAGATGAAAAAGTTGGGATAAGAGCACAAGCACCAGAAGAAAGAAAAAATAATGGAGTAAATAGGTGAAAATGAGGGACTAGCTAGAGAGATGAAGGACCAAAGGCAGGAATTTTAAACCAATCTGCTTGCATAACAGAGGTGGTTAAGGTGGAAAGTCACCTGTCTCCTCCTCATTATAAGAACAGCAACCTTTACCAGAAAACTGAAGGCAGGAATTTGAAGACAAGCCCATGGAAGACAGGAGATGTGCTGATTACCTGTTAGGTTTGTGTCTGCAATAATAATTTCATCCATGTAAAGCAAGCCCGTATCTTGGGCCAGTGAGAGGAGGGAGATCTGATGAACCAGCACAGGGCGGTTGGCCAGAGGCACCTGGAGATCCCCGGAGCGATGCACGCACATGTCCCAAAGATCAATGCAAGTGAACTTCCAACTGCAAACAGCACAGGGTGGAAGGAACCTCTGGTAAGATGTACAGTCCTCTCCTGAGGACTCTGCAGCCAGGAGATAGACTGTGAGCTCTGTACCCACACAGCTCATGTGCCTCGGGTACGGACATCCCACCCAAATGCATTCTGCTTCAGCTGTAACACTAGTGAGTCACATTTTAAAACAATCATTCATTCACAACAGTGTCTGCAGCGTTTTAAAATTACAATTTAATTGTGACTCTTAAGTAGAATATGTTAGGTTCTAACCATAGGGAAGATCAATACTCCTGGACATTACTGACTCATTTAGGTTAAAAGCACTTACACAAACCATAAGAAATAATTTGGAAAGTACACTGAATCAAGGGACCATAATGCATTATTTTTATTCTAGAGTCACAAGCTGATTGCATATAGAGAAATTCTTGGGCCCCAATTTTCATCCTGTGTCACAGAATGCCCCCTAAATTCTCCCAGATAAAGTCTGTGATTATGTACCTATGAGAAATGTCAGAGTCCTACTAAGAACTGTTGTGTCCTTAACAGTTACCTGTTATTGAGTCAAAATACTTTGTCAAATAGAATAAGTTCTAAGTTGATTGAGTTCCAGATGTGAGATTGTTAGTACTTCTGATGGACCACTGTCCACATGACAGTCAATTCCACCTCTTCCAGCAGGCTGAATCCCCATCCTACCTCCTGCAGAATAGCTACCTCTTGGGGCTGATTCCCATGAGGCTCCAGTCACAGGTGTTGCTCTTGGTGATGTTTTGAAAGCCGATCATGAAAGACACAGTCATCCTCAGGATCGTACTCCTGTGGCCTTTGTATGCCATGCACAGCTATGGACACCAAACAAGTCTCTCAGTTCCATTAGGGCAAAAATCAGCCTTTTAAACAATTTGCAGTGAGTACGCCACATCTCTAGACCCAGCTACATACAACAAAAAAGTCCAGCGTCTACCCTCTTAGAACTAACCAGTCTAGCTGGAGACACAAATAATTTAGATCAAATTATTGTTTACTTCAATAAAACTTGGGGGAAATACAATAAATGCTTTCTCTGAAGCCAAAAAATGTAATACAGCATGGTTTTTTAATTAAATAATCACTCTTTATTCAAAATAAATAAGCCCTCTTTCTTAACGGGAAAATATTAAAGTAAATCCGCCCCTTGTGCTCTATGACAGAAATCATATTCAGAATATGTTCCTTTGAAAAAGGAAGATTTGTAGATTAACTAAACTGAAATCTAGCAACTTCAATATACCCTGTTTCTTTGGAAATACAGACTAAAAGGAATAATTGATGTCAAAAAGTCACAGGTTAGAAAACCAGTGTTCCTTTTGAGGTTCATTTTAGCAAATCCTCCCTTTTGTTAAGCTAAAAAGCTACGTCCCCTGAGAAAGGGCCCGTCCCCACTGCCTTCTATGCCAGTGACAGCTCCTCCCGTGCCTCACTACAGCTCTTGCAGGTAGGAAACCCCTGCCTGCCTCTGTGACTGGACCCTAGGTGCTGCCGTGCCGCAGTGGAGGGGAGGCCTCCTCAGCAGCTGAGGTGCTCACGAACTGCGCTTCCATGTTCTCGCCACATCTGCCAGTAGCGGAATCCCAGCTCTGAAGGCCTTGCAACCACTGCAGAGTTTTTAAATCCCTACTTCTGTGGTTGGCTGTGAGGATCTTAGAGCATCTCAAACAGAAGATCTCTGTTTAACCTGTGCAGACGTGAGCAAGTCACTTATCCTCTTTGAACCTTTCTTTAACAACCCTAGCATCCTTGCCTTCTAACTCAACTACAGAGTTATCTGGCAGAAGACACTAGAGCAGAAATTTTCAACATGGACACAACCGACCCTGTAGGAACTGAGTAATTTGTTGTGGGGTTGTCCTGGTGTTATAGGAGCATTACCAGCATCTCTGTCCTCCACCTATTACAGTAGATACCAGTAGCACTTTCCCAGTTGTCACAACCAAGCATATGTTCATGTATTTCCAACTCTTTCCTAAAAGGACAAAGCAACTTCCCCCTTGGGATACCCTGCAGTAGAGAAGAGGGTGAAGATAGGTGAAGCCCCAGACCAGAACCACTGATTCCCAACTTCCACTATTGCTTGATCAGGGAAAGACCCACAATAACTACCATGAGCTCAACCACCCCAGAAAGACTCACTCTAGATCACAAAAGACAATGGGTTGAATCTCTTTTGTGAAGGACATCAGTCTACTAAAGCAAAGGGCATAAGAGGTGTTCAAGAAATGTGTTTTTCAATCCATCAATAACATTAACCATAATAACAATAACTAGGCTTCACCGAGTCCTTGCTTCTAAGGAAGCACTTTACCAGATGGTCTTATTTAATCTTCATCACATACCTGACAGTTTGACCACATAATTACCCACCTTACACATGAGTAAACTAAGGCACAGTGTACTTAAATCATTGAGAGCACAGGGTGTGAAGGGTCAAGATTCAATACCAGAAAGCTAAATCTGCACTTATGCATAGAGACCAAACAAAATGCTAACCACATAAAAATTTCCATAACCCTTATCATTAAAGCTAGGGCAAAGGCATTTCCAGTAGTGGTGGCAAGTTGCATCTGTTCATACCTGAAACAGCAGTTAAAACACTCAGAGCCTTAGCCCAAAAGGCATTGGGCAAATCACAGCAATCATTTCTTTGTTTTTCTGTTTTTTGGTCTCAAACCCAGAGATACTCACCCCTCCCACACACCTGGCTGGAAGTCTGAGAACTATACTCACATGTGGGTAGTGATCCAGCCGATAGCCCTTCTGTGCAGCAGGGGACATCAGGTCAAGGTGCCGAGGCTGATGGAGACTGAATCTGCCACAGAAGGGCTCTGTCCCACTGGTGAGGTCCCCATGGGAGCTGGAGCCTTCTCGGCCTGTATGTAGTTTGATAAAACAGGAAGATGAACATGGGTATTGAATTAGACACAGCCTCTCAATGTGTGCACAGGGAGTGGGTGTGCATTCAATGTGATGTTCAGTCCTCATGAGACCTAAGGAGGGCTTGAGTGCCCAGCATCCCCCAGCTCAAAGGCTCCAGCTACAAGAAACCCTTGTGTCTGACCACAAACATGAGATATCTAGTACCATTTCTCCTGTGTACCAAGACAGCAACACCAGTTGAGAAGAAAAAGACCACAAAACATATATATATATATATATATATATATATATCTCAACTGGAATTTAGTTCACCTTGGCATAGTTTTAAAAACATCTTCACATTTTAAAAATTTGTAGGACTTTCTAGATAATAATTCCTTTAGATGCATTTGGAATTAAATAAGATTTTATAGTTGTATTTCACCACCATCTGCACCCTCGCCCACTGTGTAGTGGGGGAACATCTGGGCCCTGCTTTACCCGCTAGTGGCTCATGGGGACTGGCTCGCTTTTCCCCAGTCACTACACCGAACACCTTCCTCCCAAGCATGCAGCAACTGCCTTTGTCCGTCAGTGTCCAAAACCCACTTTCATATTTTTATTTGACTCTGCTGGCACCTTAGAGGAGAACTGAAGATTGCTCCTATTTTATAGAAAGTAAAAAGACAACGGCAACACCTTGTTCAAATCCAAGTCGAAGCAGGATGTTAGCTGAAAGCGGTTCCAGTTTGCATTTTACTGCAAGTAACTTTTCAATGACAGTTTGAATCTATTTAGAAAGAAACATAATACCATAAGTTCATACAACTGACATAAAGACCACTCCTACTTCTCCCACATCCAACCCTCCTTATTTGAAGCAGCATCCCACCTGATGAGCTGTCGCATTTGTAGGAACTGGCTGGCTGGAAATGTTGTCCCAAGTAAGGAAAAAGTCTCCCTTGCCTGATACATTCAGCATCTATGAAGTCAAGAGAGCAGGGCTAACTGATATGTGCCAGTGAAACTGGAGAGTCTGATTAGGAACACAAAATAGACCTCCTCAGCTTGCTATTCCCATTGCCATTATCATTTCAATTTTCTAAATGCATTTCCATCTAGAAAGAATACAGTGTCATAACCTAATGAAAACAGTTTGTGGAATAAATTGCCTCACTACTTTTCTGTGTCCCTTTTCTTACTGAGTATGAAACATCAAGTTTGCCACATTTTCAGTCCTCAGCAAATGCTTCCTCTCAGCAGTGGCCTGGAGGCGGTGGCACCCATACTGCTCTGGGTCCTGTGAAGTCTTTTGCTTCCTACGCATTCTCTGGAGGGTACATTACCTGGAGTGAGCTCTGTGTAATTTTTCATCTATTAGGTCACGTGTTATTTTCTTTTCTTTTTTTTTTTAAAGAGAATAGAACAAAACAGAGTAGAATCAAACACAATATAGCATTTCAGAACAGAACACTGCAAGCAATACAGGTCTTCAAAACATAACAACAGGAGATTAACAATGGTTACCCTAGTGTCTCTTGCCTTCTTCAAAATAGTTGTTCATACTCACTTGTTATTTTCTACTTGGTTCTAATGGTTATTCATATACAAGTTACTGTTAGGAGGTTTTAGAAGACAGAGTTCATATTGATTCATACTGTACATCAAAAAGTGAACAAAAGTACAATGAAATTGCTCAACAAAAATAAAAATACGCAATGTACTAACCATTGTTACTCTCCCAAATCTTGTTTTGAAATTTCATACCATTGTTTTTACTGGGATTTTTTTCTTGAAAATAAAATTTAAAAAAGAAAATGTGGGGCACATATAAAGCTCTTTACAGATTAGACTTCAAAAATATAACACACAGAAAACTAGGAATTGAATCAATTAAAAAACTATGATGTTTGTGTGTGTGTGACAAAGAGAGACAGTGTGTGTATGTGTGTTTGAAGGACCTTAACTATATTCTAGAGAATAAGTTTTAAAAAAAGAAAACTGACCTGTAACATAAACTCCTAAAATGAAGTCAATGAGTAAAGTAGTATCAATAATACTGTCCAATTGAGTAGACATCCTATATATTTGTCAGCAGAGTTATAATTACAACTCAGATTCACTGGCTGTCAACCAGTGGTCCTTCTATGAGCAGAGAAGAACCCTTTCCTCTCTCCAGAGTTCAATTCTGTAGGACTGGAAAGATAGGCAAACCTGTATTTCGGGAAGTCTGTGGGCTCTGACACTGATCTGGTGCTTCTCTCGGAGGTAAGTGGTGACCACATCAGGATTCAGCCAGGTGTTGTGGATCTGGACTCCGATTCTCATTCCACTGCTGGGGGCTATCCCATGATGCTCTGCCTCCAGGTAGTACCTGGCTCCACCCAACAGCTCCAATTTGGGACTCTTCTGTTGCCAGGTCCCTTCATTCCCATTCTGCTCCCAGGAGTCAAACCAGTCAGCAGTGCCAACCTGAATGGAGGCCACTTTCACCTATGCCCAGTAAGTATAGCAAATTCAACATCATGAAGCTTGGGCATTTTTTCCTCAAATAGTAAAGCACTGCAAAACTGCTAGCATTGAGGTGTCAGCCTTTTCCAACAAGTTAACACATTTACTTTGGCTCTTTGGTTTTTTTATGCTTCTCTGTCTCTCTGTCTCTCCCTGTCTCTCTCTGTCTCTCTCTCTCTTGCTCTCTTTCTCTCCCTGTTTCTCTGCTGAACAGTATTTAAATGAGGATAAATGGGTATGGTTAGAGCAGGAACAGCCAACCTAACTCCCACTGTTTTTTAATAAAGTAACATTAAGCCCTTGAGAGACCTAGAATGACCTCACTGCATAAAAATCCATTACTTTTTTCTAACCAACTAGCAAATCAATTTCAGAGCAGATTATTAAAATATTGTGACTCTTTGTCAAAGTCACAAGTGAATTTTGGCTGCTTGTTAGAAGCATCCTTTCTTATCCTTCAAAGTTGATGGTGAGATTTCTGCCCAAATTCACCAGAAAAGGCACAAGGTTTGGAGTCAGACATATCTGAGTTTGAATCCTACCCCTTTTTTTACCCAACTGGTCCTAGATTGGCCATACAATCCTTCAAAGTCTCAATTTCCTCATATGCAAAAGTGGAGATGAGTATACATATTTCATAGAGATACAGTGAAGACAAAAAATATAATGCCTGGTTTAGAGTAAAGGTTCAATCAATAGTGTACACCATTATAATTCAGCCATTTTTGTCAAAGTTTATGTTTTTTATTTTAAAGAGAATAAAACAGAACAAAACAGAACAGAGTAGAACACAACAAAGTAGATCAGAACAGAACAATGCAAGTAATATAGGACTTCAAAACAAGACAACAGGAAATCAATGGCTACCATTGTGTCTCTTGTTTTCTTTGAAAATTTTTTTTCAAAATTTAAAGCCCCTGGTCACTTAATGCCATGTTAAAACTATCTATAGAGCATGAGAGCTCCCATTTTAATTCTTCCTTTAGTTATGGATACAAGACTGAGAACGAAGAAGAAGAAAAAGAAAAAGAAAGTAAGGTGAATACCTTGTTCCTCGGTTCCTCTGACCAACTGAAATGCAAGGAAGCTTGGCTGTCTGCCTGGATCCAGAAAGTGTAATTATTTGTCTCTGGAGTCACAAAGAACCCACTGAGTCGTGCTCTGTAAAGCCAAAAAATAGAGAGTCAAGCAAGAGTAACCAAGTCACGAATCACCAAAGCAACAAATGGTTGCCCTTCGCGTTTCTTCTTGGTAATGAAAAAGAAAAACCTTGCCTCTTACACACATGCTCTCCCAGTGCATTCTAGAAAGAGCCATAGCGTAATATACTGCATAGTCTCAGGATCTGTCTTTGCACAGTCACATATTCATTTGCGGCCACAACATACGACTGCACAAAGGTTCAGCTGACAAAAGCACCTTCCGAGCCAAAGTAGGCCATGGACCATCACAGTAACTCAGTCACTATCAAGTATCATTCTTATTAGTAGAAATCAACAACCAGAACTTGATCTGAACTTCCCAGATACTTCAATGTCTACAGAATATTTTTCCAATTAGAAATGATTACTGTCCCTAAAAAAGTCAATTAAACTATTGACAATTTCAAATTAAGTCATAAAATGCAACTTTGGAGAATATTGTACACAATGTTATGAAACATTTTAAAATAAAAACTTTTACATGTTTAAGATAAATTCTAGTGACAATAGAGAGATAGTTTTAAAAATGATCAAATTACCTAAATAAATATAAAAATGTTTTCTTTTTTTAATCCTTGGATCATTAATATAAAGAGGTTTTCAAGTTTTGCTTCAATGTATACATTTTTATCTTTAGAGAAAGTTTCATATTTGAGAATGATTTCAAAAATAACTTTTTAGGGCTGGGGGTATAGCTCAGTGGCACAGGACCTGCCTGGCAAGTGCAAGGTCCTGAGTTCGATTCCCAGTACCAAAAATAAATAAATAAATAACTTTTTAAAGTCCATCAACATATTAATTTATCACTCAGCAAACAAATGTTCCAATTTTTATTTAAAACATTGAGATTTTTTTAAAAATGAATGAAAGAATGAAAAATGAGTTACCATCTGACTTGTAACTCCTCAAAATGGCAGTGAAAGGGAAAAATCCTACAAATCCTACCATGCAAGTGCAAACGATTCTTTTGCCTTTTGAGGTGGTCTGACTCCCTCCTTTACATACTAAATATGGTTGAAAAGTTTTTCTCTAAGCCTTATTGATGGTCCTCAGAAAATACGAGGAAGGTACATATTAGGTACTATGGTGGACCCCCAAATGAGTACCACTTCTAAACCATAAACTTTGTGTTAAGTATCCAGCAAATAAGGCTCGGAAACCACCCTTCTCTTCACTGGCTACCTTTTCTCCTTGGCTTGCACTCCACAACTGGATTGTTATGTATGGTACACCCCCTGGGGGAGGTCACAGATTAGCTGAAATGCACACTCTGAAGTCACCTCCAGTCCTCTGAGGAAGATTTGAAGCGGGAGTAGATTCATCCCACTGTACAGGATCCATCCCTCCACATATACACTGGGAGCACTGAGGAAGCAGTGTCTAAGCAACTTTCATGCTTTCTGTATATTTAAGATCACGTTAGAAAGCTATAAATGTCAGCACTGAAGAAATTATGAAGAATCAAGAAAAACTATCTAGGAAAATCATACTCACAAGCAGTTGCTACTACAGAAAACCACAGCTCTCAGAGCTCACAAGAGAGCCTCCACCTACACACTGGCGATTGGGTCAACCTTCTTTAGTAGATGTTTGTTCCAGCAGAGACCCCAATGGCAAGTTTTTGCATCTCTGTGGCTTCAGCCAGAAGTTAGTCTTACCTCAACTACACACCTACAGTGAGTTTTACTTTGCTCACTACCAAGTCTCCTGGCCTTTTAGCTCAATGCTGCAACATGCAATCATTTCCAAATCAGATCTCAGACAGAGTTGTAAAACATGTAAATTTTACATATTGATCAATAGTTGAATTAAAACCTACAAATGGTCTACAAATTGCTGTCATGGTCAACAATGGTTGAAAACACCTCAAATTCTGTTGTTGAATTGGTTGGAGTAATAAGTTCTCCCCTGGAAATCCCACTGTCTTCCTTATCTGTACCCCAGCTTCACCTGAGCTAGTAAACATGCTTTTGATGTGAACTCCTGCTTTTCCTACAACATACCTGAAAAGCTGTCCCTCCTTTGACCAAAATCCAAATGAAGAACTGGCATTAGGCACAATCTGCCTCCTATACCCAGGGGTGGCTTCTGTCAGTTCCAAGCCCTCAGCAGCATCTCCAACTTCAAAAAGAAGCCCTCGATTGCCTGTAAAATAAATGTATCTCATAACCACCAGAAACATTCCTTTCCAAGCTAGAGGAGTACTCTATTTCAAACTAGAGTGAAAGATGATCCAGGTACATTCTACAAATGCAAATGGAGAAGTTGCATGAGATACTCTACAGATACTACAAATATTTGAAAAGCAAAATGTACTCCTTGGGTAGAATTTAGCCTCTTGTAAAGAGGGTCTTGATTAGAAATAGTGAGAGAAAGACTCTTAGAGGATCAAAGGGTAGGATGCCCTTTCTAATGAGAGACTTAGACAAAAGAGCCAAGTTCTGGAGAAAATGTGAAAGAGAAATGCACGCTTCAGTTGAGGGAAAGAGGACAGGGTAAGTGCCTGCGGTATGACCCGGCTTTCTGTGTTCCAGAGCCTGAAGTGCACATCAGCGTCTTTTAAGGTCAAACTCAACCTGGGAATTACATTCCATAAAATCCTTTTCCCAGAATGTGGCAACCCTTAAACATTTTTACGTACCATGATCTCAAATTATAGACCTGTACACGGACTTCATTATGAGTCATGCTGCTATCATGTGACATTTTAAATGATGTCGTACTTACCAACTTGGGTTTTATATAAAGCAAACCCTGAGGCCAAAGGCACAGTTAAAATCAGCATTGGACACCGATTTGAGTTGAAGGTAAAATCTCTGTGTACTCATATCACTCTGGGTTCAGATTCCTGGTCTGCACTTACTAGATGTGTAGCTGTCAGCAAATTGCTTAATGCTCCTGTCTTCAGTTCCTCATGCATCAAAATGCATCAAATAACAAACAGAGATAATACACCAGGACTAAAGGAGCTGGACATACCTACAAAAACAGCCTGAACTACACTAAGTGAACTGTAAAAGACAGCTATGATACTTATCACTCTCCTAAACTACTATCGTAGTTCCTCATTTACTATGATGGAGAGGTATATAGGGGATAAGCAGAAAATAGAAAGCATATTTTAAGAACATTACTTCGACCTGGAGTTTCTCAGCCTCACCAGTGCTGACATGTTAGGCCAGGTGACCCTGTTGCATCCCTGGCCTACCCACCAGATGACAGTGGCACACCATCATCCCATAGTGTATCTGTCAAAACTCCTTCCAGACACTGCCAAATGTCCTCTGGGGGAAAAATCACAACCTCCCACGTCTGTGGAACTCGTTTGTACAGTACTGGGTCCCACTCCTATGAAAGAAACTCCAAAAGCCTTTCATAAGGGGCATTACTGTTGAAAGCAGTAATTAACGCACCACTATTTGAGTCATGAAAGCAGGAATCCCTCAGTGAGGGAGCAAGTTTTCTATTTCCAGTTGCAGGAAACACACATTCCCCTGATTACTTGTTTTAGTTGTTTTGCTTCCTTGAAAGGGAGTCTTCCTCAAATAAAAACTGCAGATCTGGGAGCTGGGGAATTCTCAAGCGAAAGTTCTGCTGCATTTTCACACCTGAATGACCTTTCTTTAGAAAGGTTTCCTCCCAGCAGGGCAACTCTCCGTGCAGGTATTGAGCCTCTGGAGCTGATGCTCACTGCTTCTGGTTTACCCATGAAGCTGGCCCCAGTGCAGCAGCGTGCACCTGTGGATCCAGGCAGGAACAGTGCCAGCAACCATAATCCTCAACTATGCTTAAGCCTCCGGGCCTAATGCTTAGCAGAAAAGTGCTTGCAGCCATGATGGGAGCTTTAAACAGAGGACAGGTGGGACCCTCTACCTTGCCTCTTCCACTTCGGCCCACTACAGGTATATGCTGGTGTCACATACATCTCTATTTTTCAAAACATCAGGCAGACAGATGCTCATGGGGGAGTAAAACAACATTTAAATGCACCTCCTGTACCCCAGTCTCTGGCTTTGTCTAATTCTGTTGTAGAAGCACAGGAAAGCCTGACCCATAATATATAGGGAAGCTGTTTGTGGGGGCTACTCAGGAGCCACAGTATTGTGCTTGGTGATGCTTTCTGGATCATCATGTCCACTGAACTCCACTTGCCACGCAACTGACTGGGGCTGAGTACAATGTTGCCAAGCACCTGACTCAAGCATTCCAGATATGAAAGCTTTGACAGTTGCATTATAGACCCAGGGTGCACTGAGTTAACCAGTCAAATGACTGAATTCCAGCACATTTATGTCTCCTCCCAGACTCTCATGATTAAGCAAGTTCACAGAGCAGCCCTGGTGACTTCCTTACCTGCCTGAGGAGCAGTGAGCCTTGCACCTTTTCCTGGTGCCCTGGTAGTGCACTCAATCTTCCTGGGAGACACATGGCTAATATCGCAGGGAATGCCTAAGGAGAATTTTTTTTTTAATTTCATAGAATACAGACAAATCTAGATACATAGGGAGCAATATGATGGCAGGAGCAGAATGAAGTCAAGAGGATCCTATTCTAAGGCAAAATAGCAAAAGTTGTCACCCAATTGAAAGAAGCCAGGAGAGGGAGAATAGAGAGCAGTGGCATATAGGGCAGCTCATGGTAGTCAGACTCACTGGGGATGTGCTGAACCACTCGGCTGAGCAGGATGAGTGTGACTTGAGTTTTAGGACATTGCCTGGTGCTGTGTGTCACCAACCAGAGGAGCAGCCCACCCAGCAGAAGAAAGGGTTCTAGACAAGTACTATATGGGCTATAAGGGGCATGTCAGAGGCATTTGCAGAGCAAATGCCCACTCACTCCAGCTAATGAGAGGAAGTGAGGTGAGAGGTTGCTTTTTTAATAGAAGTAAACCTTTCATAGAGGCTCCTCCTTAAACCTCAAGATGAGAAAACTGAATGGTGAACATCTCTGCGGACATCCCGTCCCTGTAACACACTTGCAGAGTAAAACAACAAAAATTCCACCTGGCCTCAAACAAACAGGTAAAGACCTTAATGATATGATATAATGGAAATGAATAAATGCTAACCCCTCACAGCCTCTAGGCAAGAGAGATGCACAAGGTCCTACAGCATTTAAGACTATGAAATATTTCTGGCCATTTCAACAGCTACCTGCAGTGGTAACCTGGGCAGAATTGTCAAAGAAGTCTCCTGTAATTATGATGTCTGTTCTTCCTCCAAGGCTCCCAGTTTCTGGAAACACAGATAGTATTTCTGCAAGAATTTAAAAAAAAAAAGTTAGCTTCCAAATATAGATCAGCATATGACCCAGATAATAAGGTAATAATAGAAGCTATTATAATTTATTTCTTACTTTAACTTTCTAAATCCAGCAACAGTTGGAACTTTTTTCTAGTAATAGTCATCTTAAAAGGATATGCAACAAGAAAAAGACCACAAATCAGTATTTGAAAGGAAAGGGATACACAGAGACACTCACTGAGTAAAAGCCCCTATAGGCCACGATGCTTCCTTAGGAAATCTGTGTCTTGAGCACAAGAACTTTATTTACAAGGCAAGGAAGGGGATGTTACATCATATGGAAGAATTAGCTTCAGACACCCTGAGCCAGGCTTCAGTTCATGCATAGGAGTATG
>RJWT010006606.1:0-28772 GCA_004365215.1 Cuniculus paca | reverse complement strand
TTTAGCAATGCTCATTTTTCATAAATAAATATCATCAAAAGAATGTTTGAGAGGGCAGAATTTAAAAAAAGTCACAGTCAACTATATGGGTTTTGAATGAGATGATTTCTACTTACAAAACATGCAATTAGAATTTGTATATGTTAAGTAAATTCATGAATATTTCATGCTGGTTACTAAATCGCTTTGTTTGTCAAATGCACACATTGTTTTTTTCTGAAAAAAATTTATAAAACTCAATTTAAGAAAAGACATAAAATAACTTCAAAGTTGTGTTACTTGGAGGGAAAGATTAAATGAATAATTTCCTTGGAAAATAAACTATATAAAGCTTTGATTATAATAGAAAGGTGAGGGTTTTAGGAAGAGACATTAGAACTAACATACACAGATACATGCACATATATTATCATAGAGATAATGACAATTTCAACCTTATGAAGGACACAAGTCTGCATATTTAAAAGTATCACTGTGTCAATGCAATTAATTTTCATAAAGTGCATAGTTATTTGTCACTAGAAGCAGTGTAATAGCTGCTGATTATATAAGGCTAGATACATAAAATAAATATGTCAGCCTACCTCAATTACAGCCTATATGGCATGATGAGTACATAATATAATACATAACAATAACATTTATATAAATAGTAACCACGCATGCAGGAGAATAGATTAAAAATCATTTTACATGAAAAACAAATCAAGTAAATTAAGGCACTTTTGTGTTCTTATGCCAATATCAGTGAAAAGTTTTGAATGGCAAGGACAAAAATCTTGTTTCCTATTGCAAATTCTGAAAGTGAATTCATGGTATTAATAAGATATAGGACCGGTGGTATTTTAGTGTTACTCACACTGGTTCAGGAGTTTATTAGTGTATCTTGCCAATTCTATGTGCAGTCACAACATCTTGCTATGTTATATGTACATACTGAGTTTATTGTAAAGATAGATATTAACAAAACTACAAATCAAGACATTTATTTATTTATTTTCCAGAAAATATTTATAAGCACAATCTTACCAAGAAACTGCTACGATTTCATAAATAGACAAGAATTTCAAGAACAATAGTCAAATATATTGTGTAATATCAACTTGATTAAGTCTGAAAGTTGTTTCACAGAATCTCCTTTCTCCAGTGGTTCTAGAGTTCATTAATCCAAAGAGAAACTTCCACATATTTTGGAAGGCAGAGTTGAAACATGAGGATTTACCTTTTGAAAGGTTACTATGTTCAAACACATTAAAGGCCACATCCTCATCCTTAATTCTCCACTTCATACCCAGCTCATCTTTCTTGGCTACTAGCTATTATAAATCACAGTGGCCTTTGTTCTACAGATATGGTTGCTACGTATAAAAAGAGTAGACACACAAACACCCTTGACACTGGGTGTGTTTGGTTCCTTGGATATATCTACATTCTTCAACATATTCACCTGCACTATTGCCTTAGGCAAACTGGCTAATAACTCTTTATCTGATCTTTGAACTTTACTTCTCCAGCTCCACTCACATGTAATAAAAGTTTGTACTCATAATAAATCTTTGGAGTTGGTAGTTTGATATATCTGGGCTTCTCTATATCAGAACTGTCATGGATACAATAGGGAGTTAACTTCTCAAAACATCATAGAAAAACAAGGATGCTATATATATTTCTAGATTGTAAAATTTATGGGGATGAAAAAAAGAACAATTGTAATGGAGATTACTTTAAGTAAGCTTGGAAGGATTGGTTAATTTAATTGTGATAGTCATGTAAAAGAATGCAGCATTTCCTTCCAGGGATATGGTCACTCAGCAACAGTGGAGCTGCTGGGAGCCACTGGCCTCATCAGTGTGACCTGTAAAATAGTTGTTAGGATGCATGCTGCATTGAGTTACATGGAAAGTATGAAGAACTATGAAAAGTACTGTGCACTACACCAGAGTGAATCAGAGTATGTATCATGTTGATTTGAAATATCTGTCATTGGTATGGAACTGGTATGGAATGAAAGAGTAGCCACATATGTGTTCTACAGTAGATAGCATAATTTAGTGTTTTATGGACATGGTATAGACTAGAATAGTAGTATTCTAACATGTTTAATTATAGGAATTACATGGAAATCTCATTCATATATAACATTGTGATTCTACATATATTTGAGTTGTAAAATATCAAAATTGGCAAATCATTAGGTATGGTACACGTGTGAAGGAAGAATCAAAATGTAAATAAATAAATTCAAAATTTTACAGAAGTGAAGCAAATGATTTAATTATGTCTTTTTAATGGTACTAGGCTGATTAACCATAAAAGTAATGAAGAGTAAGCTGCAACAGCAATAATAACAAGGATCTTTTTGAAATTTTAAGAGACTTAGAAATATATCCCAGAATTCATATGTTTCTGCAAACTTTACAAAAATGATATTTTTAAGAATTTTTATTGATATGTGTTGGTAGTACGTAATGATTACATTCAGCGTGGGGAATTAGTATATGTAGGTAAGACATCAAAATTCTTATTTTTTTTAAATAGTCATTAAAACATATTTTATTTTTTTTATTACATTTGAAATTTTCCAAAACAAGCAAATGTAGGTCTAGTTAACTGATGCAAATATAGAACAATAGCAAGTACTGACTAATAATTGTTATATGACCTTAACACATTTACTTGCTTTCTGCTGGAATTTCCTCCTCCTCTGTCTCTTGGTCCCCTTCCCATTTGCAAATGATTTGTCAGTTAACACTGCTGCCTCTTTCCATTCTAAATTTCATTTAATCATTCATCTTACTGTTCTTTTCTGGGATTACTTCAAGTGACTGCAGGCCATTCTATGATCTAGCTACAGGGAAATTCTCTGCTGATGCATTTAATTTAATTTTGCAGAACGTATTTATTTGCTTCATAATTGGTTTCCTACATAAGTTATTCTGATTTAGCCCACCTACTCTGTTGATTTAGCACTGAAATAAGGAAGATAACAAAAGCAGATTTTTTTTCAAACATCTCCTTTGGAGCATCACATGGGTAAAAAGGAAAAGCAGACTTGAAATTTATGGTACTGGAAGTTAGGTTGGCAATTCTATTATCAGATGTGTAGAACTGTGCCAAATGCATTTGATATTCAGTAATACATTAAAAATAAAAATTCTCAATTCTTATAACTATACTTGAATGTATAGTGTATCCAGTGATAAGAAGTACTATATTATTTCTCTCCTTGATGGTTGCTCAGTTCACTTTATCATCTTGATAAGGTATTATAACTGCAATTTTGGAAGATATTTTGAACTACTTCAATAAAACAAGTGACATATTTTGACTCCTATTTGTCCATAAGCAAACATTTAACCAATTTTGTTAGTTGAATGTAATTATTTATTATATAATTATATAATAGGAAATTTTCATATAAATGTATACACTCTTTTTATTTTAAAATATTTATTCAAGAAAAACTTAAATATATAGCACAAAAACTGATGAATTTACATATATACCCATACCAGCTCTCAAGGTTGAATACACAACACATACAGTTTTCAAACCTGCATAATTATTAGTGACTTTATTATCAATGTACACAATAAATTAACATATTCTGGTCTTAACTTCATCAGTGCATCAACCCTTAGGTATCTAGTTTTTCTGGTGTCTATTATTTTTATACCCACATATTGTAAATGTGTGAGAATGTGTTTGTGTGTCTGTGCATGTGTGTTTACTGGTACACAAACATGCAAATTTTCTCAAGTTTAAGAGCTCACTGAAGGGGTAAGGAGATGTACTATATTTATTTCTGAACTTATTTCTTTATAACATTATTAAGTCCTGATCAATTTAGAAGTGTTTTGGGAGAGATATGTTTACAGATATATTGAGAAGTGTTACATCATCAGAGATGAATGGCAACATAAACATTCAAGTTGGATTTTTAAAAAAAGTTATTTCAAATACACATAATGGAACAAAATAAGCATGTCTGTGTATGTAGGTGATGTGGAAACGGAGAAGAGAATTTAAAAATGTCAAAGACCAATATGAATGAGAAATAAAGGGTAATAAAACACAATTTCAGTGGGAAACCACACCAGATAATAGGAATCTTTCTTTACAGGTAGGATGCTTTCTTTTGCCCAATTTGAAAATGAAAAACAATAAATTTTTGACAAATATCAACTTTGTGAGAGAATTCTAATTTATGGTGCTTTACAGAAGTATTTAATGAGTGTTTTCTTATGCCAGACCTATTTCTGGTGGTTCTGTTTTATTTTAGAATTTTACTTTGGTGCTTATTTTCAAATAAACACTCTAAATATGACCTCACTGCAAGACTCAGATAAGTACCATTTTATTCTATGTTTCCCTTCAACATTTTAATTAGTATACAGTATTTTGATTTGTGATTGTAGTTTCTGAATGCAGTTAGATGTGGTTATCTGAATATTTGCTTCTAAGTATTGTTTTCTTATGGACCCAAAAGTTTCACTGCTGCTTTAAGATTTAATATAAATTTTATTAGTAGGAGGCTGATTAAATGCAGATGTAGTATGTTTAACAAATTACAGTATTTAACTATATCTTGTAAAACAAAAGGCCATACAAACTATATTCTCAGTCTTTATATTCCAAAGTAAGAGTTTTCATTTTGCTGGGTCATTTTCTGGAATTGATTGTGTATTACCAAGCAATTAGCCCTTGAGGGGTTTACAAAATGATTAAGTTTAGTGCTTTTATCTCAAGAAATGATTGACTCAGACTCTACCCATACAATTTACAAACTCTGTCACATGAGACAATTACTTGATTTCTTAAGTATTCTCACCTATAAAATGGAGATATTAGTAAAATCTATTTCAAGGTCTGTAATGATTATTAATTGAGGTAATCTATGCAACAGAATTGACAATGTAACACTTTTTTCAGCCACTTCTCTCATTTGACCTCATTACATTTGGTATTACTCTGCTTTTCCTGCTTTGTCCTTAGCAGTTTTTCTCCTCATTTCATTCCCTTTAAGGGCCATAGATTCTCAGATTACTTAAAATCCATTTGAAGAAATCAGTCTTCTAGAAATGTAGATATACCCATACTATATCATGTAAGCACAGCTCATAAATTGCTGCTGTGGTGTTGATTTTTGCATTTCGCTGGCTTGCTAGACAAACTTTTATCTTCTTTAACTTTCTTGGCACACAGAAAAGTACTATAGTGTGTTTCAAATCAGAGATCTATGACTTCCTTAGTGTCAATTTGAATAAATTTGGACCCAGTGCTGCTGAAACTCTGTTCAGATCATTCACTAAAATGGATAGTTTATCATAGTTAACTTCAACCAGCCTTAAAGATATATGAGTAATAGCAAAATTTAACTTAACTCTTCAGATATTTAGACCCTGGGCAGACAAATTATCCACAAAGTTTATGGAGTGTCCCTTGATGGAGAAAAGAAACAATTGGTATTAGCTAGACTGCTGGGAAGGTTTTAGGAATGCTCCAGAAATGTGATAAATCAATTGCCTTCTTTAACTTATGCAAATACTCATTTTTTTTCTAGTAGAAAGAGCCTTCACACTTTTGAAAGAGGAGGGCTTTTTTTCACAAAGAATTCTTTTTTATTTGATTTATTAAAACATACTTTTTGTAGTGATCCCATGGCTGTGCAATGCTAGGCAAGTGCTTTACCACTGAAACAGACACTCAGGCCAATGGTTTGCAATGCAAATATTACACATGCATGCTCAAGAATATTATTTATAAAGTCTTGTCATATTTATCCTTCCTATGATAAGAAACCAACATCTGTTGCTTCTTGTGTGGTAAAAGGCATAAAAGGCATATAAAATAGTACTATTATCATGCAGTATTATCCATTTCAACCCTGGAGGCTTTCAGTCACTTCATATTGTTTCTTTTTAAATAGGCAATTTTGGGCTCTGACTATTACTCCAGCTTCTCTTCACAGCATTTTCTCCATGACTTCATTCATAGTAATTTACTTTCATGTAATTATTTTTCCTTGACACTACAGTTCCTTTGCATCTGTTGTCCGCTGGAAGAAAATCAACGACACAGGCCTAGCCAGCATGCCTTCACTTGCACCTAGCTAATTTATTTTTTTTTTTAAATCCATCACCCTAGAGACATCAGATTGATCAAGCCTTCTCTAAACCCACAGTCTGGTCATGTTTTGTTCTTATTTTCTTGTGTAATATATATATATATTTCAATTTATAATTATTTTTTATCATTCTCCCATAAGCAGGTGCTATAGTTTGGATGTTGAACTGCCTTTAAAAACTCATATGTCAAAGACTTTGTCCCTGGCATGATACTGGTAAGAGATTGTGGAATCTTTAGAATTCCATATTAATACACTGATAAACATCACACATCCATGATCAAATGATCTTTCGAAAGCGCCACCTAACAGTTGATGAGGCTCTGGGGAAACTTCCAGATAAAAATGTTTGATTGCTTTCTTGCCCTCTAAAATATTCATGTGCATCCTTTTGTGGAAAATGTATTTAGTCCCTTTCTAAGAATTGCCTTAGTTCTATAATTTTCAGCACTGCTGAAAAGACCAAGTCCAGAATCTCCTCTGAAATATAAGACAAACTCTTAGCTGTGAGTCCCTGTAAAAATAAAAAATAAAGTTAAACACTTCCAATATACAAGGGCTATACCAGGGCACAGGGTAAGCATTTCCATTCCAAAGGGGAGAAATAGAGGAATAGAAAGGAGCAGGATCAAAGCAATACCAAAACCCAGCAGGGCAAACATTACCTCCTACAATTCCATGTCCAACACCTGGGCAAGTTGTGGTTTGATGTGATCTCCATAGGGCTTGAGTGGACCTGCCACTATATCATCACCAGTTGTAGCCTTTATGACCTTTCTTTTGGGCCAATCTTGTTCACTCTTTGTAGTTTTCCTTAGACGTGCCATGTTACTGGTTTTCCCAACATCCTGGGGACTCCACTTCACTTTTGACTTCACTCTGACATTCAGCTTTACCTGTTACCCTCTCCGGGATATGCTGCCTGATGTTGCCAGTCTTATTCTGAAATCTGGATGGAAACTTCCTTGATCCCACAACTCTTCCATTCTCCATGTACGTACAACCAATATCATGTGGATGGGTCCAAGTCTGCCCCCACCTGAATCAGTAACCAAGCCCTATTGCATCTTGCTGTTAATTTCAGAGATCTCAGATTGCCTAGATGGCTGAGCACAGTAAGGTAAATCCTCAGACATCAATTCCTTATACAGTCCTTTTCTAACAGAGTGCCTTATGATTTTCTTCTCAAAGAAAAATATTTCATTTTGCAACTTTGAGTTGGGAAGTGTGGTACCTTCAAGTTATCCTCTCTATTGTCCTGTTGCTTTCAGCTTCTTTTTAATGCTAATATTTTTAATAACCAACCTCTCTTCTGCTCTCTCTTGACAGCTTCAACTTTACTGAATCTTACTTTGTGGTCAAACTCAAAACTTTTAAAGTCATTCAGCTGGGCCATTTGCCCTTGATTCTTAAGGTAGGACTGGCTAAAAGCCCCCAACAGTATCAAAATCAAAGCCTGAATACTGTCTACCTTGAAATTTCCTCTTCCAGATTAATTATTCAGCTGCCCTTAACTTAATTTTAGTATCCCCACAGTCTCAGGACAGGAACAAAATGTAGACAAATTTGCTGCCAGAGCATATCAAATGTGGCCTGGATTCCAATAGCCAATGGAGTCTTTGTTCCCATTTGAAACCTGAACCTGGTGTTTTACATTTGTTATTTTTTTTTTAAATTAGCATTCTGATCTTCTAATCTCTGCCCAAAATCTATCAGACTCAGTTTACAGCATTCTAGCACTGGTTTTTCTGCCAGAATCTCTAAACCTTCTCAAACTCCTCCTGGAATCAGTTCCAAAGGTTTCTGAATCATGTGGTCAGGTAGCATCACAGCAAATTCCCCATGCTGAGTACCAAAATCTGTCTTACTTACCTCCCTTTTGTTAAGACAGAATATCTGACATCCACAGTTATAAGGAGGAGAGTTTAGTTTGGCTCAATGTTGGTAGAGGCTTTGATGCATAGTGGGCTGATTGCAAAGCAGTGCACTACGGTAGAGCAACATACCAGAGGAGAAACAGATCATGGCATAGAGGAAGGACGTAGAGAGAAAGATCAAGGAGGAAAGAGAGAGATACCTATTTCCAGGTTAACCCCCAGTGATCCACCTCCTCTAACCAACCTTCACCTCTTAGCTATAAACTCATTAGTGGACTAACCCTTTGATAAATATCATGCTCCCATGATCCAATTTCCTCTCCAAAGCCCCACTTACCAGTGCATATAAGCCTTAACAAGAAGAAACAAATATTTAATTGATGATAACAAAATCTCAGGTACGTACTCTATTTAAGAACCTATTAGTTTTACGGTTTTTTTCATGTAATACCTCTTTTTAGTCTTTGAAATGCATTATGTTACTAGATGAAGATTCTTAATAATCACATGGAATAGATGTTAGTTCTGTTTTGGTCTTTTTTGTTGTGTTGTTTAAGAATTTTTAGTGAATGTGAGCTTTAAAATCTTATTTGAATTCCAAGAAATAACACATAATTCAATCATTTGGCCTTATAGTCTTACATTTTTATTACCCAAGTAAATTGTAAAAATTTAAAAATAATACAGGATTTCTGAGTATCTACTTGTGATGGTGCTATTATGGTTACTCATTTTTATGGTTGATACATTGCGTCAACTTGAGCAGTTTAGAAGTTTAACTGAGAAGCTCAGCAGGAAGCCAGGGTTCTTACTTTGTAAATATCCTCATCCTGTGCAAAGGAGGGCAAGGACATTTTGTGAGTGTTAGACCTGTCCTGAAGGGGAGGTGGTGGTCTGTGTACAATATAAGGGAGGAGAGGAGGTTTACTCTCCCTCTTTGGCTCTGACTGCTTTTGCTTGCTGCTGCCTTGAAATGTTGCTCCTGTGCCATGGCACTCTGCCTTGGAGCCAGCTGATTATGAATTGAAAACTCCAGAAACTAAGCTAAATAAACCTTTTCTTGTTTCACTTTGGGTGTTAGGTATTTTGTCCCAGCAACAAGAAAAAAGTAACCAAGACACTCACCAGTTTTTAAAAATATGTAATAACAATAACAACCAGTTCCATATATTGAAAACTTTTTATTCTTGTGTAGACTTATATTGAATTTTTTCCTTTATTAAAATTTTGCAATTAATGTATCTCATTAGTATTTAACATAAGATTATCAGATACTACTTGATTAGATTAGGTTAGGATTATTATTTGAAATAGCAAATAAATGTGAAAAGCATTTTTATTCTAGCTTTACGGAAACTTGTAGTAACACTGAATTTTACAGTATCAGTTAAAAAATTACATAAAATATGAATTACTTTAATTTTTTCATATTAAATCTCTGAAAATATCTGGCAACAGCTTGCATATTCTTGTTTCTTCCTATGGAACATGTTTCTTCTCTAGCCTAAATATAAGTTATGGTTTATATCTAGATGCCCCCAAGAGTCTCGTGTACTCATAGGCAGGACTTTTGAAAGGTGATTGAATTATGGGTGTATTACAGCCAAATGTGAAATACGTCTCTCTCTCTCCTGTTCTCTTTACTCTCTGCTTTCTTGCTGCTGTTAGATGAACAATTTTCTCCACCCAAGCATTCGGTTTCAATGTTGGCATGTATCAGGACAAATGCAAACATGACTGGCTGTGCACTGGAGAACCAGAGGATCCAGCTGAAGTTTGAAGACCTGGAATTCACTGCAGAGTCAGGTGCAGTCTTATGCAGAAACTCGAAGGATCTGTGTTGGAAGGGTGAAGAGTCTGCACTGTAAAAGTGAGTAAGCTGGAGGTGAATGCCCAAAGATAATGATGCAGAACAGAGCTCCTCTGAAGAAGTAAAAAGGGAAGATTTTCTTCCTTTTCTTTTTATTTCATCCAAGTTACAATCTTATTGATTGACGTCACCCAATCCTGGGTGAATCTTCCCTCTTCAGTTTGTGGCTTACAAGTCAGTCATCCAGAAGCACTTGAAACTGTGATATATTAATCTGTTAGGCATTTCTTAATCCATTGCATTTGACACCACATTTTACTTCAAGCCTGCTGAAAAACAGACTGAAATTTCTAAAATGTGATTGAAAACGAACCACTTTTAAATTGTAGGTGTTGCAATTTGGCTCAGCAAGAAGAAAGTGACTAAGACACCCTTTCAGTGAAACCATGGCATGTAACTTTGTGAGATGGCTTCTTTTACCCAGTATACAGCCTTGAAATTTATTCTAGTTGTTGAGATAATATGCTCCTTTCTAATATTTAGTATTCTACTGCACTGAATACCACAGTTTATTTAGCCATTTGCTAGTTGAAGAACTTTCAACTGTCCAGTTGTGGGGATTGCAAATAGACAACAACAAACATTTCTCTATAGGTTTTTTGGTAAGTGTAAGTAAGTCTCTCCAGTTATGGGATAGATCTAAAATGTCCACCAAAATCCTCATGTGTATGGAAGATCATTGGATTATGGGAGCATTATGCCCATGCTACTGTATTGGAGTGTATTTTTCTTTTTGATTTCTAAAGAGGCTCACAGATACTAGTTCCCCTTGACACTCAGAGGAAATTCTGGACTTGGACTTTTCAGGAAAGCTGGAATGGTAAAGATTTGGCTACTCAGATAAACTAAATGAATTGATTGTAATGAAATGGACATGCATGTATTGGAGTAAGGAGCAGAATGTTATGGTTTAGATCTAAAATATCACCCAAAATTCTCACGTGTGTGGAAAGTAATTGGATCATGAAGGTAGCATATTCATCAGTGGCCTTATCCATTGATGAGTTCAGTAGCTGAAAGTGCTGTTAGATGATGGGACCCTGTTTGTATTGTCACTGATTCCATGAACTGGAAGGGTGTGTTCTTGTCCCCATTTTCTCCCACCTCTCTCCTGAATGTCACAGGTTCAGCAGATTTTTCTTCTGCTATGCCCACCACTATCTCGTTTGTGCCTTGGAACCAGCCAACCACGGACTAAAACATGAGCCAATATATACCTCTCCCCTAAACATTTTCGTTGTTGGCTATTTTGTCCCCATGATGGTAAAGCAGGTTAGACAAATTCATGAGTGGGGTTACTAGGATATATAATAACATATGGTTAACTATTTGAAAATGTAAATCTGTTTTCTAATTGAATGAAACCATTTTTGCTTAGAAAAGAAATTTTAAAACTTCCAGTTGCTTTATTATACTTGCCAGTACTCTGCAGTATCAGAATTTTATATTTTATCTACTCTATTAAATACACAATGAAATCTCCTAACAGTTTTAATTTGCATTTCTTTAGTACCTTAAAAATATCTAGTATCTTTCATGGGCGTATTTGCTATCATTGGTTCTGCTTTGATGGAATGCCCAAGTACTACATTTATTTTTTTAATTAATTTTTTTCTTTTCTTGCAGTCGAGTTTTAAGAATTGTGCATACATTCAGTACAAAGTAATTTTGTTCTATATGTTATTTCCTCATGCTTTTGAACAATATGTTGACTCTCTTTTCATAATTTCACTAGTATCTTTCACAAACTAGTAAAATAATTTTAATGATGTTCCCTTTAAAAATTATCCTTTCATGCATTATATTTTGGATTCATGTTTAAGAATATTGTCCTGGATGTAGGTTATGAAGTTCCCCTTTTTAAATAGTGTTGTTTATATTTAGGTATATAATGCATTTAGTTACTATTTATATAATGACATAATGTGGATACTTAGGTAATGGTTCATTTATTTTCAAAAGGTTGCCCAATTGTCCCTGTCCAACTTGTTAAAAGATTAGCTTTGTTATTTTAAATTATTTTAAAACTTCACCAAAAATTTTTCATCTTTATGTTGGCTGATTTCTAGACTTTAATTATAGTCCATTAACCTATGCATATGCACAGACTTTTGCCAGTACCACACTGTGTCACTTCATAAGTAAGTTTTGAAATAAGATAGTGTGATTTCATCAACTTTGTCTATTCAAAATCATTTGTAATATTTTAGTTGTATCCTGTTGTATATAAATTTTAGAATCAGTTTAACTCTACACCAAAAGTTATCTTCTAAAATTTTGATTGAATATTCTAAAGTCTATAGCTCATTTTGGAGAGGAATTGACATAGTTAATATTTTGAGGGTTCTGACCCAAGAAATACATTTCTAACCTATTAGATTTTCTTTCATTTCTTTTATTAATGTTTGGTAGATTTTGGAATGTAAATAGTATTTCACTATCTTCTTGTCTATATATTCTATTTGTGAAACTATTACAAATAGTAATATTTTCTAAATTTGAATTTTAGTAATTTATTGTCTGTATAGACAAGTATAAATTTTTAGTGGAATGGTTTTATATCCTGCACATGCTTAAAATGCTTAGTAGTTCTTAAAACCTTGCTGGAGATTGTGGGTTTTTCTTGCTAAACAATTTTGTCTAGAAATAGATGGATATTTTGCAATTTACATGTTTTAATAATTTTCTTCAACTTATTTCATTAGTAATTTCATCATGTTGTTAAATAGCAGAGAATGTGGATATCCTTGCTTTGATTTAGACTTGAAGAAAATGCATTCACTCTCTCTGAATATTAAGTATGGTGTCAGTTATAGTTGTTTATTAGATGTCCTCATCCAGTTTTGGGAATTTTTCCTTTTTTCTATTTTTCTGAGATCTTTTAGCAGGAATAGATGTCTAATTTTGTGATTTTCTTCATCAATTGATATGACCACATGGATTTCATCTTTAGACTTTGATATAGTGGAATGATTGCTCTCTCTGCTATTGAACTAGTTTTGACATTACACATACATACTATATATACATACATATATATAAAACATTTGATATTCATATAGTGTTTTTCTATTGTAGTTCTGCATTTGATTTACCAATATTTTGGTGAGCATTTTTACATCTGTTTTCAATAGAATGATTGATATGTATTTCTTATACTATGTTCTGATTTCAATGTTATAGTGCCTTGTAGTTTCAGTTATGAAGGATTTCATCTGTTACTATTTTCCAGAAGAGATTGTGTCAAATTGTTTGTATTTCTTCATCAAATCTCACATAATTGGAATTATCTGGATCTCAAACTTATTTATTCAGAGGAATTTTAATTAAAAACCTAATTTACTTTATATGTATAGAAGTATTCAGGTAATCTACTTACCTCAAATTAGGCTCAGAACTTTGAGGTTATTACAGGTTGAGCCATGTACACAGAAAATTCATACTTTGAGGTTCTAACTACAATACCTTAATATCTGACTATGTTTGGAAATGAAGACTTCATGAAACCCTTACAGGTTTTGGCAGAGTGAGTTTTTACCAAGAATATCTGACTGGTATCTTTTTAAGAAAAGGATAATTTCCAGTCTGATATTTGTAATCTCAGCCCTCACAGCCTGAGGCAGAAGAATCACAAGTATAGTCAAGGCAATTTAGTAATTTAAAGAGACACTTTCCTCACCTTATTTTCTTACCTCAATAGTAATAGTAATAATAATAATAATAATAATAATAATAATAGCTGGAGACATAGCTTGGTATGATGGTTTTGGATTCAAACCCTATTAAGTACCACAAAAAAGAGGAAATTTGGATAAAGACAATAGTGGCTTTTCCACAGACTACTTTAGAGATAAGATGTGAGAGAACGCAAGAAAAAAAAAAAACAGGAAGAATTAAACCTGCACTATTCCTGAGAACTAAGAGTTTCCTTTTCTGTTCTTCAAACCAAAATTAAAAATCTTCTTGACCTCGGGAAGTAGATCTTGGTAAATCTCTTGCCAAGCATGAGTTCACTTGGCAGTATTTTAAAAAATTTTAGGATAGGGCTCTCTTGAGCCTTTCAGATATTACTCCTACTCAGGGTATGCAGGGGGAGGAAAATCACTCCTAGTTTGGTGACTCATCAATTTCTCAGAGTTCTTTCTTAATTCACCTGTTTTTATCTTCTTCTCCGTTTCCTATAATACTTTCTTTGCCTTACTAGTAATTAGAACTCTTCTTTAACTTAAATATTTTCTCCAAAGGAAATATTTCATAAATAAGACCAGAATAAAGTATTTTTAAAGAAATAGAGGATATATACATCTTTCTCATAAGTCATGTGTTTGAAGTTTAGAGATGTATGGGGAATACAGCAAGTAATCTGTTTTAGAGCAAGTAAAATACTAAGTTAAAGAGAAAAATATACTACATTAGGTAAAACAGTACCAATCTAAAAGCTAGAAAACCAAGATCATTGTCCTTTAAATTTCTAGTTAAAACTTATATCACATGACTTTAAATTTGCTTGACTCTCTTGTTAGTATTATTTTTTGAAGTATGCCTCAATAGTACTGCCTATATTATCAGAAGCAAGTAACTACTTTAGTGGTGTATAGTACACATTAGGTTTTAGAACTATTGCTTAATATGAGTTTGAATAAAAATGTAAGATAGGTCATTTCAGATCAAGTATACTGTATCAACTGATTTTCCCCACGTTCACTTTGTAATAAAAATACTCTTAAGTCCATGACATTTTCACACTATGTGTTCTACTTATGATTATACTATTTATATAATAGACTTTATGTTGGTACTGGGAATCGAACTCACAACCTCATGCTTGCCAGGCAGACACTGTGCCGCTGAGGTATATCCCTGGCCTATGCTTTGTTATTGTAGTAAATTTCATTATGTTCATGGATATTTGTGCATGTATATTTTTTATAAATCTCTTTTCACAGCATCATACCTCATTGCATCTGATGTGTCCTCAAATATAATAATGACTTCAAACATATGAAGCACAAATTGAGTCTATGATTCCAAAAGACTATCAATTTAATTTTCTTTCAAAGGAGAGTAAACTACAACACTAACAAACCCTGAGTATTTTTCCAAGGCTTCATTTCCTATGGCATGAAAGGAGAGTCTATGTTTTCCAAATCTGCATCAGTTAGGGTGAATATGTCTTATTGTAGTATAAAGAAGACAAATCATGATAGAACCAAAATTATTTAAATTGATTTGATAGCATTTCATTTTACGCAAAGCTTTTAGCTTGCTGTTATCTTTGCTTTTACCAATTTTGAAGCATTAACTCTAAGGCTGGTTTTGAAATGAACATTTAAATTAATGCATTGTCAATTTGTGATGTTACGGTAAGGGAAAAAATTAAGTTAGAAATATGGATGTGGAAAAATAATGACGCACTCTTGATTTGCTATTTTAATCCAAATATACTTTGCCATTATCCATGTTGCCATTATGCATGTAAAAAGTATTGGCAAAACCCATTAAAGTCTGAGTAAATTGCTGCTCAAAAAGAAGGGATATTACTATGTGACCGATGTGGTATGCACCTAGTTCCTCTGATCACGTTAGCTAAAAGACAGAAAGGAAAAACCATAATGATGCTAGTTAGTACCAAGTCCATGCTGAAGTGATTTTCTTTTAGATAATCGACTTCACCCTACATGATATATAAAGTAAATATTTGGCAGTGTTTAAACATGATTGAGCTGCAAATAAATTATTTCTCAATGCTTTAAAAAAAAATCACCTGAGCACAATGCAAGTGATACATAAAAATTGTAGTAGAAGTTCAATTTCTTCCTCAGTTGGGCTAAGATGTCCTTAGGCAAGGAAGTGATTATAATCACTATTTTTTTTTCCACTGTTTTCTAATCTTACCGGTTAACCTTTATAATTGGAGTTAAAGGAACAGAGTATTGACTTCTGGGTGACCTTTTAAGTGCTGTGTACCATGACCCATGCAGCAAGAGTGGGGCGGTCCTGAGAGGGGCAACTGGAGATTAAGAATGCATAGTAAAAGGGAAGCTGGGACTGGGTTGGACCTGACCTCTCTGATAGAAAGACAGTGACAGCCCCATGCAGTCTGCATCTTTATTTATATGTGGTAAAAACGGGGTAAGCATGTGATAGGGTTGAAAGTGCAAGGTCTCAGTGTTTTGCTGAGAACACTGAAAGCTAAATGTTCTCAGAGCGATCTGTGCTGTAGTTAACAGGGAAGAACACCAAGGCCTGACATCTGTTGGACCGGCCTTGCTCTAGTCCCACCAACTTGTTTACATGGCTCGCCTCTGGAGCTCCGTGTTCTGGGGACTGGCCTTGCTTTAGCCCCGAATGTGTGGTCCATCACCAGCTCAGCTGCTCTCCACAGTTGTGAATCTTCTCAGCTGAAACAGGTATGTTTCCATGTACCAAAAGGATGTTGATAGCATCATTTTTAAATGGTCACTCTCATGCACTTTTGAAATTTTATTTTACTTTATTGCAGTGCTGGGAACCCAACACAGGGCCTTTCACATGCTAAACAAATATGCTACCACTATATTCTCACCTTACATGAACTTTTGTGAAGTTGGAATTTAGCCTCATTAATGTGTTGATCAGTTAAAAGTAGGGTATATAATGTTGTACCCACAACATTTTTACAGTTTTTTTGAAGGAAACAGTAGACAAAGCGCATCAAGTCTTCCATCATATCAAAGGATGTTCTAGAGAAGAGAATTCCTTTGTATACTTGGTAGTGCAACTCTATATAACCAACAGCTTCTGATACATGTATTCCTCCTCCCCATGCATATTTTTCTTTCTCTCTGTTCATGGAGCACGTATTTTCCTTCACTTTTTAGTATCTTGTTTACTCATTAAATGATGCTATTCCTCATGGCAGATAAATTTTCTTCTTGAACATATTTCACACTTGCAAAATGTGTTTTTCATGTGCCTCAAGAAGGCAAGCACCACATCCTACCACAGTACATGATTTTGTTTTTGTAACTAATCCCTTAGTACAATGTTCTGCCTATAATGTAATAAGTGTATACATGCAGGCTGAATGAAAATAACAGGAAATTTTTTTTGGCAAGGGATATGCATAATAAATCAAATATACAAATATTCTGATATTCTTGAGTGGCAGTTCACAACGTCTATTCCTAAATCATATTCAATGAAGACACAACCAAACAAGCAACACTAGGAAATGGTAATGCTATTTCATGAAGAATTGCCATGACATTGAAAAAGGGGCAGGCCATGCCCATCTCCTTCATACTTATTGTTGTCTGACTATTTATCTCTATGACTCCTACTAACTGGATTTCCTCTTTGTATTCTTTTTTTTTTTTTTTTTTTTGCGGCACCGGGGATCGAACTCACAACCTCACACTTGCCAGGCAGGCACTTAGGCTGCTGAGCTAAATCTCCAGCCCTTATCTTTTTGAGACAGGGTCTCACTATGCCATTCAGGCTGGCCTTGAGTTCACTTTGTAGCCCAGGCTGGTCTTGAACTCACAACAATCCACCTGTCTCAGCCTCCCAAGTGCTGGGATTACAGGCATGAGCCACCACACCCAGTTCCTCTTTCTATTCTTATATTTTCATCACCTGAATACACTTTTTCAATTACTCTAAGACAGATTTTATTTATATATCTATGTATTCTCCCAAGCTTCTCCATAGTATTCAAGTCCATTAAAAAAACATAGTAGTATCTTTTAATATAGTTCTCAGGCACATCTCCACACTTCTGTAATAAATTCCTTCTTTTATATCCCTCTGCCCAAAGAGAACTCCCTTTAATGAACTGACTTATATTCTTTCAAAACTAAAATTGTGCCAAGTCTTCCAAGAATCCTTCCTTTAAATCCCTGAGTTTGATTTGTGTTTGCATGCAAAATCCTTAAGAAGCACCACTAGTAGGTTGGTTGTAACCTCCATGAAGAGAAACATTATTTGCCTGTTCTCTTTCTTGTACATACATGAAGAATGAAAAAGTAGGACATGCCTTACAACAGCAAAGGAACAGTGAACTGGGACTTTGCTGGTATAACAGAGGTTATAAAAATTATTACAGCTTATTGTTTCCTTTTTTTCTTTTTGGTCAACATACCAACATGATTTCTGTGATTCTGTAAAGGGTCTACCTATAGTGAGGATGAGATGTCAATGACTTCTGTTAAAAAATAAGGTAGAAGGCTTGAAATGTGCATAGTATTGGTTAAGGAAATTGTCTTAGTTACTTTCTCATTGTAGGGATAAAATACTCAACACAAGCAGTAAATCAAAAGCAAGACAGTTTTATTTTGGCTCAGAGTTTGCAGAGCTTTCAGTCCATTATTGTCTGGTTCTAGGACAGGGTGCCATGGCAGATGGGCATAGCTGAGGAGAAATAGTTCATGGCATGGGATGCAGGAAGCAGGTCTCAGATCAAGAGAGGAGGAGTGATATATACCATTTAAGGTCACTCCCACAATGACCCATCTCTTGCCATCTGGCTTTACCTCCTGACATCACACCCTTCTATAAATTCATCGGTGGACTAATCCAGTATCACAGCCCCATAATTGAGTCATCTCCCAAAGGTCACACCTTTGATTGAATGAGGCTTTGGGTGGACATGTAGCTATGAATCATAATGGGAATATATTGGGGAAAATAACAAGGCATTGATAATGGATTTAAATTAGAGAACATGTGGAAAGCATATGGGAAAACAAAATTTCTTCTTTTATAGATAAAATGGAAGATGAAGAAGTAGCAAACCTCCTTCTTCTGTCTTGTACCAACACTCAGACCTGTTTGAGGATAAGAGACCATCATGGCCCGGGCAGTCTGGACAATATCTCAGACATTGCATTTTAACTTTCTCTCTTAAACTCCTAAATCAGAAATCCCTCTATTACCAAGTGTTCATAGATTTCTCTGGAACTATAATATTTTTTATTTGCTCTATTCTATAGCCTTTAATTCACTTGTAGGCAAAGTATTTTGTCTTAACATTGGAAATTTACCACATTGATAGTATATATATATATATATATATATATATATATATATATGAAATGTAGTGCTTGATATAAAGGGAGCCACATGCTCTAATCTTCATAGCATAATGGGGGACAAAGTATCATATACCTGCTTATTTTTTGGATTTAACCAATCTTGTAGAATATCATTATCCATTGATGGAATGGTGTTACATAGGTAGTTGCTGTGGGTTCCAAGGAATCATTTAAAACAAAGTATAACTTTGTAGAAAGAATGAAACATGTTCATTAGAAAAATTTCCTGTATGTTGAGTATTTCAATTTATCTTTTCCTCTTTCTTCATAGAAATTGGGTTGCTGTCAAAAGTTCTGTTATTGAGCAGTAGATTAGTACTAGACCACACCCTTTGAAATTAGTCAACATTAAAATCCAAAATAGCATACTTATTTTGCTTAAATTTGTGGGCAATGGTACAGAAATTGCCTTTGGTGTCTTTTTCATTAATTTTAGAACACATTTTACATAAATCTTGTAGTCTTGAAAAATCATTCATATTAATATAGAATAATTTTGTTTATAATATATTAATCACACACTTTATGTATAATATTGTTAATGTAACAAATATGACAAAAATAAGCACAATATTTTTGTGGAGTATTTTGTGATGATAATGATATGGGACTGTTGGTCATAGTGAGACTTCATGTAGAATGTAACACAAATGAATTTAAAGAAATTATGTTATTATTTAGAAAAAAGTACAGCTCTTGAGTAAAGCATTATTATTTTTAACTCAATTCTTTGTAAAGTTGATGCAGTAATTATGTAGCAAAGTCAGGAAGCAATGGGAAATTTAGATGATTCTTTTTATAGGTCTATGTTGTTAACATCATTAACATTTTTAAACACCGTTCTTGTAGAGTCTTTGTCAAAATAGTCAATCATATGTAAGCAAAGAATAAACCAATAAACACTGGCTTTGAATCTTCTTCTGTTTAGGCAAAAGAAATATCTTTATTTAGATGAAAATCAACAGAATATATTGCTAGTGGAAGTTTTAAATTTTTATTATTCAAATTTGTTGAGAATCATCAGTTGAAAGAAAGTATCTTTTAGGGATGAATTTCTCTCCCTACATCATCCTTTATGTGTAAGAAATGAATGAGATCAGTTATGTTGAAGTTGGTGGAACTCTTGCAGCACATCTGTTCTAAGGAGCATGGCCACAGCATCTGGTCATTGCAGGCAGAGGCCTACAGTGTATGTTACTGCACAGACACTTCTTCTGGCTGGCGTGACACTAACCTTGTTTCTCTGCCCACAGCCTAGGAAGTATGCTGGAGAGAATGGGTGGCATACAGACCCTGCAAATTCTTCCTCCTTACAAAGGAAGGAATATGGTCCATAAAGAACTGAGGATCTTCAATTCATCCAAACAACTGTTAATAATTTTAAAAACAGACAGATGCTGTGTTTGACAAAATTCAATTTCCAAAATAATGCTGAAATTATTTTTTTCCCTAACATACAGCACTGAGGACTAAGCACTTGACTTAAAAATAACATCTTGGCTTAATAAGTTGGTGTCTGAATAATTTTCATCATGCATGATATATATTTTAGTATTATATATAGATATTTGCATTCAAAATCTGCATAAATAAGTATTGTTTTATAATAAAAGATAACTATAAAGACATATTTGTATTTTTCAGAAATAATTTACAGAATAAAATACATGTGATTTAATTTAGTAAGCCAAGATTTTTATTATAATAAATATATTTGATGCAGACAGTTATATCAGAGTGGGGCAAATATGAAGCTGAGTTGTTACTGCAGTATATGTTTGGATTCTATCTTTATGTAATGAAATGCTACTGAAGAATTTAAAGAGAAAATTGTATAGGGTGTGATCTATGTTTTAAAAATGCTATCCTGGTACACACATTTTGTGTAAGGTGAGGGAACATTCATGAAGCAGATGAGTAACTGCATTGCCTTAAACTATTAAACACATTAAATATGTGTTTCAAATCAGAAGCAGTAAGATGAAATGGAAACATATTTACAAGACAGTGGAGAGAAAAAAATGACAATTGATTTTCTGGCTTGGGCGAATGAATAATCCTACTCTTTACTGAAATTGGTGCACAAGATAATGAGCAGGTATTTGTTGGTGAGAAAGGAATGGGTACTTATACTTTGAACTATTCAGTATCATATATCCATAAAGTTTCCAAGTAAAGAAAAGTTGATAATATAAATCCAAAGATTACTTGAAAGGTTTGTGCTGAAGATTTATAGGGAGACACCAACAGCTTACAGATAATGATTACCTAGGAGAAACCATATAGGAAGGATAAAGGATGATAATGCATGATTTAGTCCAGTAGGGAGGACAGCACAAGATAATAGACAGAGAGGTGACCAAAACCAAGGTGGAATAATGAAAGGAAAACATTATAGTTTGAAGTGCAAGGAATAAAAATGATGAATAGCAATACCATAATGATGAAGGTATCCATTTCAGAAACAAATAGTTTTAATTAAAATAGATTTTCAACTTTATTACTTCATTTTGCAGCTTGTTTTATTTTTGGATACAAAGAAATTTAAATCCTAATGCTAGGGAGAAGGTAAGATTTTGACAGCACAGAGCCAAACTACTGCAGTTGCCAAGTTTCTGACATTACTGCTATTTAAAAAAGCAAATAACTTGGAAGAATGATCCTTTATTTAGGCAATGGAACTGGTCTAAATGTCATTATATATAGCGAAGACTCAAATATGTAAATACATATACAAGTGATCTAAACCTCTTTTGTAAAGACATAATCAGTACATATAACATAGTTGCCCTCAAGGTTTAGGAGCTATTCAACCACAGAAGAAATAGCTGATCCACTGCTATTATAAAGAGAAAATTATCTAAATCCCTGTTATTTTTGCAAAATGTATAAAATGTCCAGGAAAAATAATCCAAATGACCAAAATATAGCAACACTTCATTCTTTTGAGCTAATTTTCTATTTAAACCAACAAATTCTACAACCTATAACAGTAGGAAAGTCGAATTGAGCTTTTTATTTTATTATTTCTTCCTTTTAAGATAATACTCAAGTTCCAAAGGATTTTGAATATCCTGAATATTTATGTATTTACACTTTGACTTAGTACCTCTGTAATACTGTCTAAGACTGCATTGCTAACAAGTTTCTCCTGGTTGATGCCAATTTCTCTGCTGTAGGTCACATTTGGGACAGAATTTAAAGAACTGGCTGGCATTCAGCAGCTGATGGCACATCTGTACTTGGCTTTAACAAGCCTGATATTTGTATGAAAAATTTAAATTTTACATTTATTACCTATTTATGCATATTAAATTTCCCAAGGTTTAGTTTCTTAAACAAATACATTTTTAGTATGTATCTCACAGGTTCTGTGACTCAGAAACTTATAAGTAGCATAGTAGCGTCATTCGGGCTCAAAGAATCTAATGAGTTTGCAGCCAGAAAGGCTGAGGATACAGTCTTCTGAAGGCTTATGTGGGGTTTTGAGATCTGATCCAAGTGATGTCACTCACACGTCTTGATGGAGGTCTCAGTCTGTCTTTACTACACCTATCTATATTCCTGTGGAGTGCATTAACAATATAACAACTAGTTTTTCCCAGAGAAGGCAATCTAAGAAAAGGAACATTATCTTCTGTGATGAGATTTGGACACAGTGTACTATCATTTTCAGAGTACCCTATTGATTACACAAGTCAGTCCTATTCAATATATAAAGAAAACACAGTATTTTTAAATCTGAGCACTATTGATATTGTACTTCAGGCCAATTTTTTTTTGGCGGGAGGCAGTTCAGTCAATTGTAAGATATTTACATAAATCCCAGCTCAAGACACTAATGTAACACTCCCTACTCCAAATGACATTAAAAAAAATTGTTCACTAAAACAGGAAACAAAAATCACTTACTGCTGTGGAACACTGTACTACACAATAGTATATGTGGAATCTTGACTGTCCACTCTTAGAGACTGGTACTTTATTTTATAATGCAGATAAACAAAATTTGTTTTAGTTGTTAACAAACATACTCTAGTGATCTTGTTAGAGAAGTAATAGTTTTAATAATAAACCATAAAAGTAGTAATTTAATGTTGAATAATAAGGTATTGTGCTATTACCATTGTTATCAATAGATTAGCCTAAAATATGGGTTTTGTGCCAAATTCTGAGCCCTCTTTGTGCTTTTTTTTGTTTTTAATTTTATTTTGAAGTGAATAAAACAAAATGAAATAAAAACAGAATAGAGTCAATCAAAGCAAAACAATGATCATGGTACATGACTTCAAAACAGGATAAAAGGAAATCAATTATAGCTACCATCATGCCTCCTGTTATCTTGACAATAACTGCCTATACCATCAGCCCTAAACAAAATCAAACAAAAAAGAACAAAACAAAACCAGTAAAAGAACAATACCATGAAAGCAATACAGGACTTCACAACAATATACTAGTAAAACAACATTGGCTACCGTAATGCCTCTTGTTATTTTCAAAGTAGTTGCCCTCTTTGTATTTTGAGAATAACTAATATAATAGTGATGCTCAGAATAGTTTCCCTCTAAAAATTCTTCCCAAATATCTGGAAGACAAACATTTTAAACATTTCCAAAAGATTTAGAAATGAAAAAAACTATTTGGGTACTGAGGACAACCTTGGCACTTGAGTATAAAGCCAGTGATTTACTGCTTCATATTTGCAAGAAAGGTCCTTTTTGAATTATCTGAAATTAACTGATCTTCAAATGACATCTTTAGCTATTGGCTCTCTATGACTTTTTGGCAACAGTAGTCTAGTTATTATATTTGAGGCCTGAGATTAAAAACTATAACAAAACTGTTGGTCAAAGAGACCATGTTCTTCCTGTCATGAATCTATAACTATTCATTACATTTTTAAATGAAATTAGGAATTTTGTGTGACACACCTAATATTTTATGACAGCTTAATTTCTTCATCTTTGTAGGCTTTCTAAAGTATATATCAGTTGGTTTTCCCATTGTTATGATTTTAATGTTTATGTTAAACCTCAATGCATATTGTGAAATACCAATCACCAAGGAAATTTTACTATGGCAATACCTTTGAGAGATAATTAGGACACAAGGATAGAGCCTTCATGAATTAAATTAGTGCCTTTATTATAAAAAAGATAGGATAGAGATTCTTCTCCCTTCCATTATGTAAGGACACAGTAAAAAAGCATTTTCTAGGAGCAAACAGTGGGCCCTCACCAGATAGCCAATCTGACAATGCCTCAATCTGGGATTTCCAAGCTCCAGAATGGTGAGAAATAAGCTTATATTGTCTATAAACAACCTTGTAGGGCTGGGGATTTAGTTCAGCGGCCTAAGCACCTGCCTGGCAAACACAAGGTCATGAGTTTGATCCCCGATACCAAAAAACACAAAAAACAAAAAACCTTGTATGCTGATATTTTGTTATTACTACCCCTCAGACCAAGACACACAGTGAGTGAAACTTTTCTGTAATAATCAAGAGTGGTTACAAATTGTTGTACGACTACCTCATTTAAACTGGATGTATGTATAAAAGTACAACACTACAAGGACTAAGTGTTCAAGGACAACAACATGAACACAATCATACGGCTTCATTTGGAATATTGAAAGGAGGGCTTTTTTTATTGTTTCGTTTTTAGAGACAGGGTCTCATAGTTCAGGCTGGCCTTGAAATCACTTTGTAGCCCACGTTAGCCTCAAACTTACAACAATCCTCCTGGCTCTGCCTCCTGAGTGCTGGAATTACAGGCATGAGCCACCATGCTGGCCTGAAAGAAAATCCTGAAAATGAACAGCTTTGAAACACAGTCTTCATAGCTTCCAAGTAATCCACTTTTGGTAGGCACTCAGATATTTTTGAATAAATGAGTTAAATTTAAATGAATTTTTACTTCATTTAGGTAATGTCAGTAAAATAACTTGTCTCATAGACATGTTGAGAGGAAAATACAAATAAATATATGTAACATGCTTAAAACAAAGACCTGGCTGTAGACAGTCCTCAATGAATAGGAGTCATGAATGACTGCATGTTAAGTAAAAAAGAACAGGTAGGAAATTATTAATATTTTGTTTGCTTGTTTGCTTTACAAAGATACTTACCTTATTTTTCTATGTTCCAAATTAAGCAAAGGAACAAAGGAAAAGGGCATTCAAATTACATTCTTGATGAGGATCTAATACTACAATGCATTAATCTATGCTGTTTGAAGGAAATCTCATACTCATGAAAGCATCTCAGAGTGATATAGGTGAACTCATCTTGTGAATGCCCAAGCTTCTCAGGCTTGCCCTGCAAGCTTTTTTCATACAGAGACCATTTCACCAGTGAAATGAGGTCATTCACTGAGCTGATAGTAGCAATCAAGTAGATAATCTGACTAGAACATATGGAAAAATAGTGGGGAAAGAAATTATTTTGGCAAAGAAGAGTAAAATGTTTCTTAAACCTGTGAAATATACCTTGAATATCTTCAGGGCTCAATCCTGACCAAAGTAACATGAAATATCAAGGCCCTGGCTAGGCAGAACAATACGCTTTAAAGTTTCAAGGAGTAGGTGGCTGTAATGAAAAAAAAAATCTTAGAATGAATTGATACCTTCTGGCAGCTTTAACATTTCAAGATAGATTTATTTAAACAGGTATCCCTTATGTCTACTTTCAGGAGTTCATACTGCTCCAAACCAAGGTGAATTCTTCCCTTTGAATGTAGATTAAAATGTATTTTCATTTATTTGAATACAGTGAATCAAGAAATTCCTTACTGGTGTATTTGCATCTCTTCAATGCAAAATGACAAAGGAAATAATATAACTTTCAAGTTATGTCAAGACATCAACGTGGTAATAGTAAAACTTGAAGGTGATCTCATTCAAGTTGAAGGATATTGTGCAGCACAGTATGCAACGGCCTATCCTAATAGAAGAATTCATTTACTTTGAAGTGAATTGAGGTGGTTTTTTTTCCCTATAAATTTATGTTTGGATGTGAATCAGTAATCTTGCTGGCAGCCTCACTATGCATTTGTTATGGGAATCTTCAATGTCATGCATTATATGATTTGTATCCTCAAATAGTTTCAAATAAAAGTTGTCTGCTGCTTTCTGGTAGAATGCCAAGTAAATGAATACTCCTTTGATTTGCTACCTGTACATACAGTTTTACATCTTCTATAATTAACCTGTCAATCTAGTGTCTCCTGAAAAGCTGCTGCCAGGTAATGTGTACTCTATTAAAAGCTAACAATTTAGGGGGTGATATTTGCATTTGTTCATACCTGCATTCTACTTTTCCTCAATAAACTAAGACCAATTTAATTTTTAGTATCCTGTGTCTTCTTTAGTTTTCCACCTGAGCTGTCATTTCAAATCTCAGAAAAAATAAAATAAAACAAAGTCTACTATAATATTCTGAAAAATAAGTAGTCAAATATTTCTGGAGGAAGTTTATTTAAAAGAAAATGAGTACACTTTCTGTTAGCTCAGATTGATCCCAGCATTTATAAATTAACCTATTGTAAACTGTACAATCATTAAATAATCAAATAGGATGTTTAGCAAGAGATTAATGGATCCAGTTAATTAAGCTTTCTATTATAAATGATAATATTCATCAAATGTAAATGATTCAGTGTTTGAGATTGTTAATATGATAATATGCTAACACAACAGTAAAATCACTAAAACTTGTATTACAAACTATTATTAGAGAATCTAAATTGGTTAGGTTGCATAATGAAGATCCAAGTTTGAGTGACTTCTTTGGGACTGCAGGAATATTATGATCTAGATCTAAAATGTCTTGTCACAGATGCTTGTATTCATAGGTGGTGCATATGGAAAATAATTAGAATACAGAGGTGCTATTAACTCATCAGTGGACTAATCCATTCATGAGTTCATAGCTGGATAAACTGTTAGCAGTTAGGGCCTGGCCTGAAGAGGCTGGGCACTGGGACAGTGGCCTGGGAAAAGCACATTCTTGTCCCAGACTCTTCACCTTTGGTCTCTACTTCCAGGTCTGCCATGATGTGAGTAACTCTCCTTCTCCAGGCCTTTCTGCCAGGTCATTCCTGCATGGGAGCCAACCAATCACAACTGAATCCTCTGAAAACCAGGAGCCAATATAAACCTCTCCTTTTATTTGCACAAGGAGGTTATTCTATCCCAGCCATGGGAAATCTGACTAAAACAGGAAGTGTATCTAAATTTCTTGAGTCTTAATTTTTACTGGTTTGGCTTTTCTTTTTTGGAAAACAGATGTTTCCATATCAGTTGTGATAATCTTCATATGTCAGGTGACTTACAAACATCAATCTATCTAAAATAGGAGGCTAGAAGTTTGGTTTTGTTTTACTTAGATTTATGTGTGCACTTTGAATTTGTTAGGAAGTTTATGGAGATAAGAAATCTAACCTATTTTATGATCAATAGCATGTAAAAAGACATACTTCAACATTATTTTTAGCAGAGCATTTTGATGAGAGAACATAACTTGCTATAAATTTAAAATGTTTTGTACACACTGACAGGTACTACTGTGATTTTTGTAACCTAAGTCAATTTAACTTAACTTGTAGATGAAATTAGGTAAAACAAAGTTTGTCATTTTGGTTATAGGAAATACTTTCATTAACCTGTCAACTAATGCAAAAATTATGCTGATGTGATAATTGAAAAGACTTAAAGAACTTTGTGGATGACAGACACCTAAGATTCTAAAGAAAATGAAGAATATAGAAAGAAAGTTCAGGCAATCACTTTGGGCCTAGGAGACCTCTAAGTTTTAAGGGAGTGATTCATCTCTGTACTACGAATTCCCAAGTATGCAGGGGGACCTTTGTACTATGGGAATTCAGGCAAAAGATTAGCTTGCTTTTTCTTTCTTTCTTTCTTTCTTTCTTTCTTTCTTTCTTTCTTTCTTTCTTTTTTTTTGTGGTGCTGGGAATGGAATCCAGAGCCTTGTGCATACAAGGCAAGATCTCTACCACTGAGCTACATCCCCAGCCCTCTTTCTTTTTTCAAAATATAATATAAACCTCTCCTTTTATTTGCACTCATAATTATGTGGCAAAGACAGGCTGCTGGTTATATGTCATCTATCTATAGTTTCATAAACATTAGTCTAGCTTTCTGGCAGAGGAATTTCAAACTTTAAAGAGTACACTAAAGTTTACTAGCTAGCCTATGTCATCTTTATCATGGACAGGATTCTATAACTCACTTCCATGTAGCCACTTATACAATCATTCAGCTGTTTCCATCTTGCCATAATATAGCATTCTCTAATGTAACTGGTGAACCATATTTTTCTTTTGGCTGTGTAGACATAGCCAAACACATTGAACACTATAATCATGAGTTAGATTAGAAAAACATCACTAGAATTTAGTCTAGAATTACAAAGAGACTACTACAAAAATTATTTGTGTCTTTGCTAATGTCTTCACAGTGAAATTGGTGTTTTAAATTAAGATGATGAGCATGGGACATACAGTCATGTTTAGCAATGAGCAAATACTTCAAATTTCAACCGTCATCAAATATGATTTCTGTAGTGGGTTAGCATTTAGCACTGCATCAGTGGAAGAAAATGTTTATGCATTTCTCATTAGTGTTGGAAGCCACTGAAGCTGGAAATTGAACACACATGCAAGGTTACAGCATGGCCAGGGCAGGGCTGACTTGAGAACAAAGAGACAACTCAAAAGGCAAGATAAGACCACAGCTGAGGCCACCTGGTTCCAACTCCAATTCACTAAATAAAGACTGTAGCTGCAGTCTTCCCCTAAAAT